>JASANE010027221.1:0-11446 GCA_030248225.1 Trileptium ribeirensis
CTATAAAGCAGTGGATTTGATTATCAAGTTTTCATTCAAAAATTGTCTTTTTAATAATAGTAATGGCGTTTACAACGCGCTTTTTTCGCAAAAGCGTTGCACAAGCGCAAGATATTGTGTATAATATACAATAATCAGATTGAAGGAAGCTTGTAATATCATTCTGACGAGCTGGGAAACAAGTGAGTCTTCAGTTTTGCTTTAAACACAGTCACGTCGAGAGTACTGTCGCGTAGTGTTTGCGGCAAACTATTCCAAGACGATGAGCCAAGGAACCAGAAACTGTCTTTTTCTAGCGATGTCAAGCCGAAGGATTTGCTCGTTCGCCAGACGAGGCGACGACGTTGTATTAATTATCTCGGTAATATACACTGGTGTTTCGTAGCGAAGAGCATTCCGAACCAACAAGGGTATGTTGTAGCGTTTTTCTCGACTTAGCGCGTAAAAGCACAACCATAACTGGAATAGCAGTAGGAACATGAGGGAATAGTTTTTTCAGAACAAAGCAATAATTGCAGCAGATATTACGCATTCAAACCTCTCCTTTTTCAAACTCAAAATGCCTGTAATTGCGGGCAACCGTGGCGGGGGGTACCTACAATGCAAACAATAAAGCAACTTTTGCAGCAATTACTGCACATCCAAAACTTTTCGTTTACAAGCGCGAAATATATAACAACAAAAGCGTTCAGTTTTTATTCGTTACAGGAATCATGTCGCATAGGTGAGCATAGAATGGTGTGCGAGGTTTTAGCTTCAAAGGCTCCGCTCCAAGCCACGTTTACGCTTCTCAGCGCCGTAGAATTTAGGAAAAATGTGGTAAAATAATCACTAATTAGCAAAATTGAGGCAAATCTTAGTAAATTGGGGGAAATTAGCAAAAACACTAGGAAATCTGTAAAAATTTTACCAAGATTAGATAAAATCATGAGTGCATAGTAATCTCGCAAATTTCCGACCCCGTAACTTTGCGCCCACACCCGCTCTCCCCTCCATTACAGTCTACGCGGCTAAGAAACGGGCCCTGTGCGAATTTGTCTGTAAAGTCATTTTCAGTGGGCTTATGTTATATGTGTGTCTTATATAAATAGAGGTCTACGTTTTGTTTCCGCTTCTTAGATTTCTCGTTTTCCAACATTTTTTTGCAAATGACAGAAATTGCGGTAACTTTAGAGGATGTCTTTTGTTTCCCAAAATTCCAGTTTATCGACATCTTTCCGCTTCCCAGCGTTTCTTGGTATCTCGAGTTTCTGCTTTAAGTATTCTAAATTTTTCGTTTCGCATCTTTTCGAACTTCGCAAAATTCTATTGTTTTCTGAGTCTCGTCGTTTTTTAAAAAATTACCGTTTTTTAAATTTTACGGAATTCTTCGATTAAAACATTTTCGATTTCCCAACAATGGTATTTTAAGAAGCAATAGCTATTTTCATATGCAAGCACATACATGCCGACGGTCGGTCATGCCAGGGGGGTAGAGGCCCCCACGGGGGGGGGGTCGCGGCCATCCCAGGGGGGGTAAACCCCCCCTGGCCGGCCAAACTTGTCTAGGGGGGTCGATCTCGTGAGGACTTTTTTTTTGGTCCTCGCAGCCGTTAATACTATTATTAACCCTATATGAGATGGAAATGAGGATATAAAAAAGTCTGTTTTCATCGTTACGTGGTTTACTAAAAAGGAAATTGTCCAGCCTTCCACATTCCTTGATTTTCACAAAACTGTTACCGACCATATTCATTCGTTTGTTAAAACGGCTTCGTCTTAAAACCATTTAATTTAGCCGTGTGCATTTCTGTGGTTTTCACTTGTACCGATGAAGAAAGAATAAATATACACGTTTATATTTAGTCTTAAACGATTTATCCACAGAACTACTTTACTTTTAGCGACCAAACCCAATCTAAAAGAATGCCAAAAGATTGATAAATCGTCCCCTGTGACTTTTACTTTAGATTTGGTGGGTTTGGTGGATACTAATTCTGCTGCAATTTTAAATCTTTTAAATTTAAGCTTTAAAAGCGAGGGGGTGCTGCGCACCCCCAAGGGGGGTAAAACCAGCCGGGGGGGGGGGGGGTTGCTGCGCAACCCCGGGGGGGGAGTGCTGCGCACCCCCAGGGGGGTAACCCCCCTGGCCTTTCGGCCTCGGGGGGTGGGGGGGGTCCGGACCTCAGGGGGGTAACCCCCCTACCCCCCTGCCGGTATGTATGTGCAAGCAGAATGTGTGTGAAATTCGTTTAAGGTACGCTAATATTGGAGAGGGTGGGGGCCGCTTTTGTCCCCTCAGTTCTTATTTATCCACATTATCCGCTTATAAAGATGCTCGTTGGTCAAAGCATCGCAGTTTCTTGTTATGCAACTTCTTTCAGCTTTTTAGTCTCTTGTCAATTTTTTCCAGACACTATTCAGTTTGCTTAGATTTCCTAATCCAACATTTTCGGTTACCAATGCTATTAATATAGCAATAATTTTCACCTTTCCAAATTGCTAGTTCACAATATTATGTCACGTATGCCTTCTATTTGCCAACATCATTCAAGTCCTCATGTTGCTGTTTCGTATGGTTTCCGTTTCCCAGTGTTTCTCATTTGCTAAAATTTCTTGGTTTTCCAATTTTATTATTTTGTAACCTTTTCGGACCTGATATTTATGTTTGCTGCACATCCCTCAGCCATACGAGTGCTTCTCTTTCAAAATTGCCGCATTTGAACGATCACTGTTTCCAACGCTATAGTATTTGTAAACAATTTTCAGTTTGGCAGGATTCCTGTGATCCAGTTTCTCAAATTCATACCTTCAACTGCTGATATTTAAAAATGATCGTAGGCTTCGCGCATTAACATTTATCTTTTGAATAAGCGTCTACTGCAATGTATAGCAATTTCTAAGTGACATCTACTCTGGAGTACAACGTATTATGTTGTATGGCGTGCTTTTTTATACCCATGTACCATTCGAAACAACAGTTGGGTCTTTAGCGCACTATATCGGATAAAATACGCCCTGTTTTAACTCAAGACACGACCTTATCGAAAAAATAATAACACATTTTACAATATTTTGCACCTAATATACTGTTTCCTAACTTTAGAGTTTTGAATATTCAGTAAGGTAAGGATGGAAAGTAGACGATCAAATTAATTTCCGTCAGTAGTACACGTGAATTATATCCGTTGGGTTGGAGCCACAAGTTCAGGGGCGCTGCTACATTAGTTTGAAGCGTTTGATAGAAGGGTTATAATTTCTTATAGGAAACTGGCCAATGTAAAACCCAGTGACGGTGGCTATAAACTTATTAATAATCTTATTCTCCATGGTTTTCCTTAAGAATACTAGTGCTCTCACAAAGTACACCTATCACAAGAGGTAATTTAAATGCAAAAATGTATACTTTAAAAGATAATTACATCAGTCACATAAAGTTATATTGTGTATGATTGTGATAATCTTTCGAATAAAGCTTAGCCTTTCAACTTAACGAACCCAGCATAGAATGAAGCATCCCACTTCTCGGATGCTCAATGTATAACTATTTAGTTAGCAAATTTTACAATTTGAAATGTTTGAATTTTTAAATGCTAAAAAAGAAGTTTTATTTATCACGAGCTACGCGGCTGATTGCCTGGTAAAATGCATACAACGGTTATAGAAAGTGCTTTCGTGTCACCAAAGCTGTGGGTTTTCGTTGCGGAAGGGCAGAGCACCGCATGCGTGTTTTTAAATTGTGTAACAAAGGTTATACCTACGCATGCCTTGTGGTTGATACCCGTTCGCAATATAGCCGCAAAAGAACATCTTTTATTAAAAATTAACAAACAGCCGAGTACTATAGAATCTAGGTCCCATTGATTGCTCGAATTGTAGTAGCGCTTCAGACAAATATTCCAGTAGTGCTCACTGGCGATAGCAAATGATCCGCGGCATCTTTTAAATAACACGGATATCCGCGCAAAACTACTGCAGGCCCGCCTTATAGCAACAATTGCCACACATAGAACGTTCCGAAGTGGCTGAATTAAGTGAGATCGAACATATGCGATTCAGTTAAGTGAATCAATGAGTGAAACAATTATTCAACATGTCTTGGTCTGTAGTTCTTGTTATTCGCTACAGAAATCTCGTTTGTAGATAAAATTGCACATAACGCCAAGCCCAACTAGGGGTAAACTGGGCAATTTCAATTTCGACTTTAATCCCTATGAAATAGTATGCACATGGTGACTCAAACTTATTTTTCAAAAATAGTAATTCATTTCTTTACAACCCCTTAGTGGGGGTACTCGTTCTTCCGAAGGGGGTGCTTATTACCACATCCTGGGTGGATAAATAGACATATTGAAAAATAAATAACGTAACCCTCTCTGATTTCACCTCTATTTAGATACTTCACTTCATAAAACTTTAAATTTGAGATCGAAAATTCATTAATACAATAATAAGTATTTTCACTCAAACACCAAATTTATTAATTTTCTACAAATTGTTATATAATTTGTAACTTAGCACCAGGGTGTAATAGACATTCCCCTGGGCTCAGGAGCCCTGAAGTTAATACTGTTTGGCTACTATCTTACCACTACGTAATAAGTATTTGCAATACCTTATTTTTTCAGTAAGTAATCTAAAAATTGGCAAAGTTACCGTTATTCAACTCTCTAAACCTTATACAATCTCAAATATGGCATTTTCTAATGGATTTATTTTATATCATCTCGACTTTTGGCAATCTTTAGGCTCCGTGTGCTACGTTTGTATAGTTTTCTTTTATATTATGCATTCTGACGGATTTTGGGTGTGTTTTCGTACATAGTATTTCCTTTCGAATTTTTAACCTTAGTATTTAGAGAGAGAGAGAATCCGTTAAAGTTCATGAGAAAAGCCCAACATATTCGTTGAAGCATATTCTGACTGCAATTCTTTCTGGGCCAAATTACCGTTCCAGTAAAGTTAAATGTTCCTGTTATACAAATATGCAAACTACACTTTTTAAACAAGATACGTCAACTGTTGCATCGAACTGGCTGATAACTGTATTTATAATTAAAAATGGAAGTGATACCAATTCACCAAAGTGTGTTGTTTTTAGTGTCAAAACTCGTCAATGTATATATTGAACAATAATGGCCCGAGCGTAGAGCCTTGAATCACGCCATTGTCTATACCGCATTGCATGGATGTTGATAAACCTAAGGAGACAAGTTGTGTTCGGTTGGTTAGCAGAGCTTTTATCCAAGTCAGGACTGGGTCGCGGATGCCGTACCCATGTAGTTTGATTATCAATCGCTGGTGGGGTACCTTATCAAAAGCTTTTTGTAAATCAAGAAACACAACATCTACTGAGTCGCCTTGGTCTAATATCGTCGTGACAAAGTCCGTAAATTTGACAAGGAGCAATTCGCAAGACCGTTTTTTGGTGAATCCAAATTGTGAGTTGTACAGCAGGTTATTAGAGGTTAGAAAGTCATTGATAGCGTCATTTACAATCGATTCCAAAACTTTAGCACATGAGCTGGTTAGGCAAATGGGTCTATAGTTATTAACGTCTTGGAGGGAGCCGTTTTGGTGAATTGGTATCACTTTTGCAATTTTCCAATCTGATGGTAGTTCACCAGATGCGATGCAACAGTTGAAGAGGTGACGCAGGGGTGTAGCTAGAGGAACGTTGCATTTGTTTAAAAAGTAGTTAGTGATGTTGTCTAAGCCGGAACACGCATTTAACTTACATGAAAGTAATTTGGCCCGAACGCTTTGGTCAGATATGTTCACGGAATATGTTAGGCCTTTCATAATAAACGGATTCTCTCTCTCTCTCTAAATACTAAGGTAAAATTCGAAAGGAAATAATATGTACGAAACACACCGAAAATCGTCAGAATGCATAATATAAAAGAAAACTATAGAAACGTAGCACACAACGTAAAGTCGTCAAAAGTCGAGATGATATAAAATAAATCCATTAGAAAATTCCATATTTGAGATTGTATAAGGTTTAGAGAGTTGAATAACGGTAACTTTGGGATTTTAGATTACTTCTAAAAAAATAAGGTATTGCAAATACTATTACGTAGTGGTAAGATAGTAGCCAAACAATATTAAAATCAGGGCTCCTAGCCCAGGGGAATGTCTATTACACCCTGGTGCTAAGGTACAAATTATATAACAATTTGTAGAAATTTAATAAATTTGGTGTTTGAGTGAAAATACTATATATTAATGAATTTTTGATCTCAAATTAGTTTTATGAAGTGAAGTATCTAAATAGAGGTGAAATAGAGGTACGTATCTATACGCAATATTGCTAGTTATCACCCAGGATGTGGTAATAACCACCCTCTTCGGAAGAACAAGTACCCCCACTAAGAGATTGTAAAAATGATTACAATTTCGGAAATCAGTTTGAGTCAATGTGCATACTATTTCATAGGGAGTAAAGTCGAAATTGAAACTGCCCACAAGTTGACCCGTAGTAGGGCTGGCGTTATGTGTAATTTATCTACAACGAATTTCTGTAGCGAATAATAAGAACTAGGGACCAAGACATGTTGAATAATTGTTTCGCTCATCGATCACTTAACTAAATCGCATATGTTTGATCTCATGAATTCAGCCACTTTGGGAACGTCGTATGTGTGGCAATTGTTGCTATAAGGCGGGCCTGCACTAGTTTTGCGCGGATTGCGTGTTATTTAAAAGATGCCGCGGATCATTTGCTATCGCCAGTGAGCATTACTAATATTTGTCGAAGCGCTACTACAATCGAGCAATCAATGGGACTAGATTATATAGTACTCGGCTGTTTGTTAATTTTTAATAAAAGATGTTCTTTGTGCGTATATTGCGAACGGGTATCAACCACAAGCATGCGTAGGTATAACCTTTGTTACACAATTTAAAACACGCATGCGGAGCTCTGCTTTTGGGCAACGAACCCACAGCTTCGGTGACGAGAAAGCACTTTCTATAACCGTTGTATGCATTTTACCAGGAATCACCGCGTAGCTCGTGATAAATAAAACTTCTTTTAGCATTTAAAACCAAACCTGCAAATTCTAAAACCTAGCTAAGTAGTTAGTCATACATTGAGCATCAGAAGATGCTTCATTCTATGCTGGGTTCGTTAAGTTGAAAGGCTTAGCGTCATTCGAAAAAATATAACAATCATACACAATATAACTATATGTGACTTATGTAATTAACTTTTAAAGTATACATTTTTACATTTAAATTACCTCTTGTGATAGGTGTACTTTGTGAGAGCACTCGTATTCTTAAGGAAACCATGGAGACAAGATTATTATAAGGTTATAGCCACCGTCACTGGGTTTTACATTGGCCAGTTTCCTATAAGAAATTATAACCCTTCTATCAAACGCTTCAAACTAACGTAGCAGCGCCCCTGAACTAGGGACTTCAACCCAACGGATATAATTCACGTGTACTACTGACGGAAATTAATTTGATCGTCGACTTTCCATCCTTACCTTATGTATATTCAAACTCAAAGTTAGGAAACAGTATATTAGGTGCAAAATATTGTAAAATGTGTTATTATTTTTTCGATAAGGTCGTGTGTTGAGTTAAAACAGGGCGTATTTTATCCGATATAGTGCGCTAAAGACCCAACTGTTGTTTCGAATGGTACATGGGTATAAAAAAGCACGCCATACAACATAATACGTTGTACTCCAGAGTAGATGTCACTTAGAAATTGCTATACATTGCAGTAGACGCTTATTCAAAAGATAAATGTTAATGCGCGAAGCCTACGATCATTTTTAAATATCAGCAGTTGAAGGTATGAATTTGAGAAACTGGATCACAGGAATCCTGCCAAACTGAAAATTGTTTACAAATACTATAGCGTTGGAAACAGTGATCGTTCAAATGCGGCAATTTTGAAAGAGAAGCACTCGTATGGCTGAGGGATGTGCAGCAAACATAAATATCAGGTCCGAAAAGGTTACAAAATAATAAAATTGGAAAACCAAGAAATTTTAGCAAATGAGAAACACTGGGAAACGGAAACCATACGAAACAGCAACATGAGGACTTGAATGATGTTGGCAAATAGAAGGCATACGTGACATAATATTGTGAACTAGCAATTTGGAAAGGTGAAAATTATTGCTATATTAATAGCATTGGTAACCGAAAATGTTGGATTAGGAAATCTAAGCAAACTGAATAGTGTCTGGAAAAAATTGACAAGAGACTAAAAAGCTGAAAGAAGTTGCATAACAAGAAACTGCGATGCTTTGACCAACGAGCATCTTTATAAGCGGATAATGTGGATAAATAAGAACTGAGGGGACAAAAGCGGCCCCCACCCTCTCCAATATTAGCGTACCTTAAACGAATTTCACACACATTCTGCTTGCACATACATACCGGCAGGGGGGGGGGGTGGGGGGGGGTTACCCCCCTGAGGTCCGGACCCCCCCCACCCCCCGAGGCCGAAAGGCCAGGGGGGGTTACCCCCCCTGGGGGTGCGCAGCCCCCCCCCCCCGGGGTTGCGCAGCACCCCCGCCCCCCCCCCCGGCCGGTTTCACCCCCCCTGGGGGGGCGCCGCACCCCCTCGCTTTTAAAGCTTAAATTTAAAAGATTTAAAATTGCAGCAGAATTAGTATCCACCAAACCCACCAAATCTAAAGTAAAAGTCACAGGGGACGATTTATCAATCTTTTGGCATTCTTTTAGATTGGGTTTGGTCGCTAAAAGTAAAGTAGTTCTGTGGATAAATCGTTTAAGACTAAATATAAACGTGTATATTTATTCTTTCTTCATCGGTACAAGTGAAAACCACAGAAATGCACACGGCTAAATTAAATGGTTTTAAGACGAAGCCGTTTTAACAAACGAATGAATATGGTCGGTAACAGTTTTGTGAAAATCAAGGAATGTGGAAGGCTGGACAATTTCCTTTTTAGTAAACCACGTAACGATGAAAACAGACTTTTTTATATCCTCATTTCCATCTCATATAGGGTTAATAATAGTATTAACGGCTGCGAGGACCAAAAAAAAGTCCTCACGAGATCGACCCCCCTAGACAAGTTTGGCCGGCCAGGGGGGGTTTACCCCCCCCCAGGGATGGCCGCGCCCCCCCCCCCCCCCCCCCCGTGGGGGCCTCTACCCCCCTGGCATGACCGACCGTCGGCATGTATGTGCTTGCATATGAAAATAGCTATTGCTTCTTAAAATACCATTGTTGGGAAATCGAAAATGTTTTAATCGAAGAATTCCGGAAAATTTAAAAAACGGGAATTTTTTAAAAAACGACGAGACTCAGAAAACAATAGAATTTTGCGAAGTTCGAAAAGATGCGAAACGAAAAATTTAGAATACTTAAAGCAGAAACTCGAGATACCAAGAAACGCTGGGAAGCGGAAAGATGTCGATAAACTGGAATTTTGGGAAACAAAAGACATCCTCTAAAGTTACCGCAATTTCTGTCATTTGCAAAAAAATGTTGGAAAACGAGAAATCTAAGAAGCGGAAACAAAACGTAGACCTCTATTTATATAAGACACACATATAACATAAGCCCACTGAAAATGACTTTACAGACAAATTCGCACAGGGCCCGTTTCTTAGCCGCGTAGACTGTAATGGAGGGGAGAGCGGGTGTGGGCGCAAAGTTACGGGGTCGGAAATTTGCGAGATTACTATGCACTCATGATTTTATCTAATCTTGGTAAAATTTTTACAGATTTCCTAGTGTTTTTGCTAATTTCCCCCAATTTACTAAGATTTGCCTCAATTTTGCTAATTAGTGATTATTTTACCACATTTTTCCTAAATTCTACGGCGCTGAGAAGCGTAAACGTGGCTTGGAGCGGAGCCTTTGAAGCTAAAACCTCGCACACCATTCTATGCTCACCTATGCGACATGATTCCTGTAACGAATAAAAACTGAACGCTTTTGTTGTTATATATTTCGCGCTTGTAAACGAAAAGTTTTGGATGTGCAGTAATTGCTGCAAAAGTTGCTTTATTGTTTGCATTGTAGGTACCCCCCGCCACGGTTGCCCGCAATTACAGGCATTTTGAGTTTGAAAAAGGAGAGGTTTGAATGCGTAATATCTGCTGCAATTATTGCTTTGTTCTGAAAAAACTATTCCCTCATGTTCCTACTGCTATTCCAGTTATGGTTGTGCTTTTACGCGCTAAGTCGAGAAAAACGCTACAACATACCCTTGTTGGTTCGGAATGCTCTTCGCTACGAAACACCAGTGTATATTACCGAGATAATTAATACAACGTCGTCGCCTCGTCTGGCGAACGAGCAAATCCTTCGGCTTGACATCGCTAGAAAAAGACAGTTTCTGGTTCCTTGGCTCATCGTCTTGGAATAGTTTGCCGCAAACACTACGCGACAGTACTCTCGACGTGACTGTGTTTAAAGCAAAACTGAAGACTCACTTGTTTCCCAGCTCGTCAGAATGATATTACAAGCTTCCTTCAATCTGATTATTGTATATTATACACAATATCTTGCGCTTGTGCAACGCTTTTGCGAAAAAAGCGCGTTGTAAACGCCATTACTATTATTAAAAAGACAATTTTTGAATGAAAACTTGATAATCAAATCCACTGCTTTATAGGAAAGAAGAATAACCTTTTGTGCTGTTTTGTAGCAAAGATATAGTCTTTTAGTTGTGCCTTTTACTATAGTTGACTACGCTGAATCTAAAAATGCAACGCTGACAGCACAAACTAGTTGATATTTCATACCTAAAATATATCTCGTTAAGGATAATATCTTAGTGGAGTATTACATAGCTAATGGGCAAGTAAATGCTCTTACTTTTTATCTTTTCGGTTTCACAATTGTTGATATCCGCTAGATTAACGGCATAAAAACCTCCGAATTTTAACAAAAACTCAAAAATTTTGTCAATAAAAACTTATCAAACTTTTGGCTTGGCTTGCTACTGATTGATTATTAGATGTTAACCAAGCGGTGGATTACATCGAATTAGCGCTAATCACTTAGTATTGTGAAAGTCCAATTTTCACGGTAATTGGAATTCACTTTTCTAAGTTTTATGATAATATTTCGCATGTTGTGTCAAAAGACATTGTCAGCTGTTACAGCATGTGTTCTTGTGCAAAATTGGAAGTATCAAAATCTAAAGCTTAATTTATTCTTATTCTTACCGGTTATTCATACCGGTCTCCCGACCAGTTAGAAATGTTGCAGAGTAAGCTCATTGACAGAAGTAGCGTTGCACTGGATCGGAATATTTGAGCCGATTGCACGCATCGGCTTGTGCGGTCGAACTGAACGAAACGATTGATTTCATGAGCTACAAAGAAAACTAACGACAGCGTAGGCATCATAGTAGTGGCAGTCTGTGCGAGTTATGAAGACTTGTTTTGAATTTGGTCGTAGTCGGTGCCGTCACCACGAAATTTGGTCTAGTACGTAACTGAACGAAGAACAACATTA
>JASANE010027222.1:0-11364 GCA_030248225.1 Trileptium ribeirensis
TTTGTTTGTTTGTTAGCTGTATGAAAGTGTATTTTCGCCCGAGACGCAACCTTTGGTGATCGCGTATGCCAGGAAATTATAAAATTGATTGAATATTATAAAATTAGATAAAAGTATTTATCCAAACCATTCTATTAATATTTATTGCACAAAACCGATGATCATTTCATATCGACATTTATTCGTAATAATTACGAACTATATTTGATTATTTACATGTATATACATATGATGCATATTTTTATATGTATGTATACACGCAAATCTATCAGCCAGAAATATGCATATATATCTGGACATGTACGCTACACAGGTAATTATAGCAAGCAAAACTATCATAAATATAATATTTAATTATATGTACGTAATGTATATGCGTTTCTGGAACTTAGTAAACATTATATTACAGCAAAATAGAAATATTATAATTATTATGAAAGTTGAAAGATACCAAACGAACAGTTTTTTACATTGTTTAATACGAAAGCAAAGAGCATTCACATAAAGCCACCAAAACCAGCCAAAAATTAATACAAATACTAACAGAGCCCTGACAACGAACTAACAAACGAACGGCTGAGAGAATATTACAGAATATTATGTACCGAGTCATTAAAATTAGCAGCCAAAATATATATAAATCTACAATTATTATAATATAGTAGATAATATATATATATATATATTATTATTAATATATATTTATAACATAGTTATAAATTTTTTTGCACAGTTATAAATACTACGAATTTTCTAGGTATAATTATTATATTTCAATATATATTTCTACAATTATATATTCGCAATAATTGCAGTTACCACAGAGCTTTAGCAGGCGCCACGTAAGTTTCAGGTATATACTATGTTTAAAAATGTTAATAAATACACAAACATGAATAAATTATAAATGATCCTATAAATTAAATATATGTACATATGGGTATCAGTATGTATGACATATAACCATATATATTTATATATAAAAATAAAGAATAATCTTTAAATGTAACAAATTTGTGGGACCAAATGTCCTGAAAATATAGCAAAGTTGGAAATGTGTTTCACACTACAGTTTATAATGACGGTTTTACGTTTTAGGTAACCCTCATTTTCTTTGAACGCATCTAAGAAATCGATTTTCCTACACCGTATAACAATTTGATAATTTTATAGTGTAGTCTAAACCATACTATTACCGACACAACTCTACCTATGTGTGCTTTCCTAAAATGCAATCATTAATACCATGGTGTCCAAGGCACCGATAACTGATGGTACCAGAGACACTCTGGCGATAAAATACTTCCATATGCGGGTCCTTTATAACATTAACGCCGCATCAGTTCGATTACATGTCACGTCATTATGCTAGTTAGCTGGGTTAGCTTAGAACTGTTGCTTGGACCATCGATGCATCAGCTAGCATTATTCTAAGTACATACAACTGATAAGAAAACTTTAGTCTAGAAACAAATCAAGTCTAAATTTGACTTCAGCCATTACTGAACGTGATTTGTGCTTCGCGAGATTTAAAAACACGTACACTAGTTAGTGACCTGTAATATGTCAGTTACCTGCATTATGAAGCATCTTTGCATTGCAAACGAACAATAACACATATGCTAACGTTCAATAAAAGTCCTAAGTACGTTCCTTGAAATGTATGGTTAAGCCATTATGAATTAATGACGGCACTGTAACTACTAAAATTCGTTTCGGCAAAATTACTCTCGAGAAATAATTAGGTTTGAAATTATGTAGTCTGAGCCTAAGCTTAGGTCGAACAGAAATTCGCTTTAGTTCAAGTGTTCTCTGTATCTGGTCGAGTGAACTTAGACAGCCCCATGATTTTTGACATTTGTTATGGAAAATGCGATCAAGCTTAATTAGCAAGGCTAGATATTGAAAAATGACGTTAAAAATTTTGGGTCATATTTATACCGTGGAGTTGATTAAATATGAACCTGCCACCAAAACATAAATCCACGTCAAAGTGAAAAATTGTTTGCCCGTCTAATGTCAAAATAGACTGGTAAGCAGCTAACGAATGAGTTCCCAAGCGGTTATAGTTGATTATACCAAGAGCGCATTAGGGAAGATTATGACACTTCCCTGCACTCTAATGTTAGCCCGTGTTTGATGATGATACGGGTGTTTTCGGCCTGACCCCTCACCCAGTTTCTCGGGGTGTAACTCGGACCCTACAGTTTTGGGGAGGTTGGTGGGACCCCCCCCCCAATTTCTGGGGGAGGGGTCGGTTCAACCAGGGTTGCGTATATCCCGACCCCCAGAAATTGGGGGGCCGACCTACCCACCCCAAAAAACCGGGGGTGCGAGCTACGTCCCCCAGAAAGTGGGGTGATCGGGGCATCTCGACACCCCCTGAAACTGGGCTAACATGTGAGCGCAGGGAAGTGTCATACTCTTCCCTAATGCACTCTTGGTTATATCAATGTATTTATTAGCTACGTTTATCTATTAATTTACAAGTGCTAACTATCAATTACAAATATTTAGTTTAACGATGACATAGCTAGGGTTACAATTGGAAAACAACGAATCTATCGATCTGTACAGTTTTGTTAGCAATTAATTTCAATTCGAAGACTTAAAGCACCATAAATGATTTCAAACATTATAAAGTAAAATTTTATGCTTTCAGTGTCGCCTTAGTACAACAAACTCACCCTAACAAAGCAAGGATTATAATAGCTCTGATAGTTATTATCATATATATATAATTATATTACATATTGATATACGTGTATAATTCTTGCATTATATAGCTTTGCACGAGAGCAAGAAGAAGAATTAAGCTAGATAGTCAAAATTTACAAGCCTCATCGTTCTCGATACGGCATTAAATTTATAATGACTTGCTAAATACTGTTTGTGCTAATAACAGCAACTAAAAGTGTGTTTGTTCGCAATATTTACATTTATAAATTGTCACCAAAATGTGCAACACAACAAACAGCATATACATAGGTACACAAATCCCACTCATTAGTTACTGACTGACTAGTCATTATAATAATACTATTAGAAATTTTGCTAATATAGTGGGAACTATCATACGTACTTGTAGAATAAGACAGTAGGTACATACAACCGGGATAATGATATACAAGTTATATCACGAAACGTCAAAAATAATCTTACGACTGAAAATTTGAGCTCAAACTCTGATCAAATTTTGACCAAAATTTCGCCGTAATTTTTAAAGGAAAATTGCGATATTTCAAAATTTGAAAACAAAATTTCAGCTCAAACTTTTTCAAGCAATACATCTCGTCGATGATTGGCCACAGGAATATTAATGAAAAGTTTGAGCAGTGCTCACACGTTTAAACTTACCAAAAAAGCAAAAAAGATGCTTTCAAATTTTGACCAAAATTTGAGCTCAAATTTTGAGAAAAAAGTTTGAGTGTGTGAACAAGCCTGTCGGACTCAGATATAATTATGAAACGCCAAAACATGTGATTACGGCCATCCCTCAGAAGTCTACCCACATTTAAGGCTCGAAACCCTGTAGTACGCCACAAAATTATGAATAAATTATGATAAATGACCAATAAAATTATAGTAAATTACATAATCAACGTTGGACAATTCCGTCAAAATATCTAACGTCATAGAACATTTCAGGACATCAACCCGACAATAACAGGGTCAACCATACGTCATCTGAGACGCTCTGGCGACATTGCTAGCACACATGCCTGTGTCAAACATATCATGGATGAATTTACAGCTGTCCTATTAGTTGCCATATTACACAGGTCTGCGTGAGTACCTTTTTTCAACCCAAGGAAACCCTACAGGAGAATTAGGAGTGCGAAGGGAGACCCTAAGTGACAAAAGAGTATGTGTCGCCAGAGGCGTCCTCGCGCGAACACTAGAGGGAGAGCGTTCCCACCAGCTTACATACACAAAAGAATTTTATGAGCTTGCAACTATGTAAATAGACCTTGTATCTCGACACCCAAAATGCGTGAGTGTCACTAGCTAAAATTTTTGGAAACACTGCTCCATGTCTTAACAATACAATGATGAACTTGAGCAACTAAAATTTTTGGCAACACTGCTCCATGTATTAACAATACAATGATGAAGTTGAGCAACTAAAATTTTTGGCAACACTGCTCCATGTTTTAACAATACAATGATGAAGTTGAGCGAACTAAAATTTTTGGAAACACTGCTCCATGTCTTAACAATACAATGATGAACTTGAGCAACTAAAATTTTTGGCAACACTGCTCCATGTATTAATAATACAATGATGAAGTTGAGTAACTAAAATTTTTGGCAACACTGCTCCATGTTTTAACAATACAATGATGAAGTTGAGCGAACTAAAATTTTTGGCACCACTTCTCCATGTCTTAACAATACAATGATGAAGTTGAGCAACTAAAATTTTTGGCAACACTGCTCCATGTCTTAACAATACAATGATGAAGTTGAGCAACTAAAATTCCGTACTAATTAGACCGACTAAGAAACTAAAACTGATCTGAGTTGTCTAAACAACGCATCATTAAACACTGATCGAAGTAATTGGCTTGACTGAAAGGCATGTTATGTGTGAACAGTGATCACGTAAAATTATAACTGTAGAACGTTCACCAGTGTGTTCAATTTGCCTAAAAGTAGGGGCGTTGCAGTGGAGGTTAGTGTACAGTGATTTTGTTGTGAACCCATCTGTTAATTTTGTGACGAAAGTGAGGGGCACCCCTTTTGCGTCGCCCCTTTCTAAAACTCAAAATTTAAATATTCAGATGGTATAATTTGCACGTATATATATTTTGTTGAATGTTTCTAACAAAAATGTCATACTTGTTAATAAAAAGATAATTCCAAGCTTTTCACCTTTTCATTTGCCTATTGCTTTTATGCAAGCTTTCATTCCGACAGTTATTATTTACATTACACATAGTTATAAGAGGGTTAGTTAACCTAGGTCGCAACGAAGTTAATGTTTCGCTTGACCTACTTGTAATAAGCACTGATAATTATCTGAAAATACCCTCAATTTTTGACATTTGTACAACTGCATTAGTTAGGTTCACTGCACATTTGGCTTAACACTGTTGCTACCTGAAAATTGAACAAATAGACGTAGCCAGTGCACGATGAGGGATCTATATAAATTTTGTTTATTGCAAAACAGTAAAATTTTATATTTAATTTATCAATTGCTAAATTACATTAGAATTTCTGAATTCAACGAATCACAATCATATAAAATCTATTCGGTAATTTAATCTTTAGTTTGCTTGAAATTTTGTGCCCACTGATGCACATAAATACATCCAATTATATATATACATATATATATATCTATATATAGTAGTATTTACAATTTAATTGCCACTATCGTGCTTAGTAATATGTTGCAATTATACAAAATTCATTAGCAGAGTTACATAACAAAAAACAGGAAATTGCATCAAATTTATTCGAAAGTGAAACTATAAAATCGCTCGCTTTGTGGAGCCGATAGTAGTTATACTTTGACATTGCCTGGATATGTTGAAATCGTGTTGTCGCTAGACAAAATGGGCTGATCCACAATGCTTGAAAAGTGACAACGTAGCAAAATATCCAGTGCTCTGCTAGGTGGTATAAAGGTGATAGTAAATGCCAAAATAAAGAATTCAGGTACGAATACACCCGCGTGCTTATCTAAAATGTTTATTAATACATTGAATATTTTTATATTGTTTATTTTGTTTAATCAGTTGTAAATGACTCTATGCTCTTTCTATGGATTCTGTATATTTAGCATATGTCATTCTTTTAATTATGTGTAATAGGATCTTTTATCTGGTCTATATTTCAAATGGACAGAGTGGATATGGGCAATGCATTACGCCCATACGACTTAACTTGCTCATCGTACAACGTACGACAAATTCGAACCGGCGCCAAAAATTAAACATTGTTTGTATTATTTCGAGCGGCGTACGCAAATCACTGAGCTCTGCAGAAGCTGTTGCTCGGTTCCATACGGAATCTCAAGAAACTAGAAAATAACGCAAGAGCAACAAACCGAACACCACGAACTCAGTCGACATACTGTTTTGTGTTATACGCTGATGAGAATGTGCATCATTTGGCACAAAAGGGTTTAAATATTAAAAGTTAGCACTTTAACACGACATTACTGCTCCCGTGCCTAAGCTGTATTCGTGTTTTAATAACCATCGCTTCTCTTCTCTACAGTATGACATAATCACACATTTATTTATTGTCTTTACTACATAACAAATGTCAGAAAAATTTAATTACAGCGTACTGTATAGCACCTATGAATCGCTTTGTGTCTTTAAAAATTACTGTAGTTAATTGTAAATTTATTGGTACTTATTTACACCTGTGTCTGTCGGCTTCTTAATGTGCATTTAATAATGGCTTACAGTTCTTTTAAAACTAGAATCCCACGTTTGAACTTATAAGCAGACCCAAGCCGGGACCACTCCAGCGATGGAGAATAGCAATCATATTTTTTGGTATTCGTCTATAATTTTAATTTGACAACTCTCCTGGGCGCAGATGTATAATAAAAAGTGTGGTGGACAACACTATATAAGATTAGTTTTGCTATCACCTATAATAGAAAAGACTAAGAAGTTTGGAGTATTGCTTTAAATCAAGATTAAAAAGTGGAGGACTAGGCGCGCTGTCTAAAATGTGGGTCTTGGACCTATGTCCTCTTCATTCGAGCAAGTATCAGCTCTTTTCGGATATTGGGAAACTGAGGGAAGGGACCACCATGTTTTCACGTATAGCCCTATGTCTCTGGACCCCCTATCATCTCTCACCCTCAAAAGAAGTGTATATTCTCACGCTACTCTGCATACGTTAGGAAAGATATTAGTTGTCTTTCAAGTGACAGGAAAATTGATCGGTACAAATACACCCATGTAAATACCAGAAGAATCGGATTTGTAAATATGTGCAGCCATTTGCATACAAAAACTGTATACATAAGTACAAACAAATCAGGAATGTATAAATAAACCTGTATTCCATAAATGTATACATGCACATATTATATATCCATGTGTACCAGTATGCATATATAAACCACATATATATACACAAACAATAATATAGCTATATAATATGTATATATTAGTTATAAATGTTTTACACAATAGAAATGCAATTAAGGACAACGTATCGACGATAATCCGCCATCGCTGAAAACCGCGAGCAAACAAAGAAAGAAAAAGTTTTAAATTAAAATTCAAAATCGGTCTTGTGTGATTATTTAGTTATATAAAGTTTAATAAGTGTGCATACATAGTCTAACCAGTGCGGCTGTGAAAATTCATAATAATAACACACGAAATAACACTGCAAAATACAGTGAAATCAGTAGTAGTTGTAATAATGACCCTGAAAATTATTCTTTACTATATTTTTAATATGAAATAATTGCATACAAATTTAAATGTGTAAGAAATTAAATAAATTAATATTAATTACATGGAAAAATATATTAAAATTCAAATATGTTATGTAATTCGTTACATAAAGATCCATTGTTGTTATGATAGTTATTTATTTCCGTAAGTGGTATTTTATAAAAATTTATAAATACAACGCATACCTCCCTGTCCTGACGTACCTTAGTCATCTATGATATATATAATCAGAGATTGCAAATTAATATTCTCACTTTCGTGCTATTTGTACTATTTTTGTCGTGTTTTGAGTTTAACAAACAATTTGAATTAAATTAGTTTCAAAATTTTCAAAATTTAAAACATAAAAATTGGAATAATATTTTGAAATGTTTAGGCTCAAATTTTGGCCGTTCCAAATTTCCGCAGGTTCATAGAGAGAATTATTTGTTCCACCAGAAAATTTTGCGTAATAAACGTAAAAATTGTACTAAATGAATATATACACAAAAATATGTGATGCTACTTTTACAAAATAAGAGCTTTATGTTTTATTTTGTATCTATTTATCGTACTAAACCTAAAGCTAATTACTCTTCATAGAAAATACCATATCTGTTTGTTTAAAGCCCTAATCATAATGCAATCATTGTAAACATAAAATAATGCCCGCCCTTTGCAGTTTCTGTACCGTCCTCAAGAGGAGAGGTAACTCAAGCCTCCATCGAACTTTAACTGTGCCACGAATTAATCGCAGTATAAACACATCACGGAAATATAAATTTACGTCGTGCACCTAAACATTTCGGCTGCCCTCCTGACCCTTTTTGTTTCTGTTCGATTTGGAGAACGTGCGTGCAGTTACGTATGTTTTGTACTACGGCAATGGCGACAAATTGTTGAACATGGATTTACAAATATTTTTGATGGAGCAACACGGCTGTATAACTACGCATGTGACGACAACGACAACAACGAAGACCTGAAACCAATTCTGATGCCCAGTATTTCAAAGAACCAGCAAAACTAATACTCCTGCTGCTAATGACCGTGTGTTCTATTGGATATACATCCGATTGCTCGATGCCGTAATTTTGTTCTTCAGCGGCTTTTTTGAACGCGTCGACAAGAATTTTTTCCTATTTCTATGATTTTTTTTATTCTGGAATTTATGGACACTTACAACATCGAGGATGCCAAAAAAGCAGTAGAGTTTTTTATATTGTAATACCAGAGGCCGTTGTTCCATTCAGCACTGAGTATCTAAGTTGGCGCGCTAAATAGGTAGCTGCGCAAAATTGTCCATCCACGTCGGCGAATACAATGGCACATTGCGACACAGTACTATACCCTAGGCTGAAATGGCTTCTACAAATATTTTTGACATTGTCTGTAAGACAGTGATGAACGCTCATTTTCTGTCCTTCGGCATCTCAAAAATAAGCGTCGAACAATCATGGGCGAAGCTTAATTTGATGGGCCGTCTACTCGCTTAAAATTTGTATGATGATAATTTCATACAATTATTATTCTGTGACTTTATTTTTATTTTGCTACAATTTGTGTGAAAATTAACACGGATATTGTAAGGCGAACAAATTTTATATCAATTAAGTTCCAATTTGTACATTATGTATAATAGTGTCAATATAAGTTGTAAGAAATTGGCCACAATAAATGTATGACTCACTGTACATAATTTGTATGAATTGTAATACAAAATATATATCATTATTTACATTTCCTTTCTATGAATTTACACATAAGAATTCTATTTTGTTTCAAAAAGTGGGAGGACGAGTACCTCCTGTCCCCCCGTATCTGCACCCATGCTTATACTGCAGAACAAGGTCTTGCATATCACGAAATAGAAAGGAATTTCTCCTTTCTACTACGTGCTTGAAATCTATTCATGTTGAATCTCCCATTGGATATCCTGGAACCACCACTATTAACGTGAAACAAAACAAAGTACGTTTATCTGGGAAGAGTGGTCGCAATATGGAGGTGCAGCCCTCCAATTTTAAAATTTGTTCATGTTGGATCTCCCATTGGATATCCTGAAATCACCAGTACTAACGTGAAACAAAACAAAGTACGTTTATCTGGGCAGAGCGGTCGCAAGATGGAGATGCAGCCCTCCAATTTGAAATTTGTTCATGTTGGATCTCGCATTGGATATCCTGAAACCACCACTACTAAAGTGAAACAAAACAAAGTACGTTTATCTGGGCAGAGCGGTCGCAAGATGGAGGTGCAGCCCTCCAATTTGAAATTTGTTCATGTTGCATCTCCCATTAGATATCCTGAAACCACCAGTACTAACGTGAAACAAAACAAAGTGCGTTTATCTGGGCAGAGCGGTCGAAAGATGGAGGTGCAGCCCTCCAATTTTAAAATTTGTTCATGTTGGATCTCCCATTGGATATCCTGAAACCACCACTACTAACCTGAAACAAAACAAAGTACGTTTATCTGGGCACAGCGGTCGCAAGATGGAGGTGGTTTCAGAATCTCCGATGAGAAATCCAACATGAACAAATTTTTGAATTGGAGGGCTGCACCTCCATCTTTGCACAAGATAAACGCACTTTGTTTTGTTTAGCGTGCTCATCGTCAGGATATCCGATGGGAAATGAACGAAATTTTAAACACATTGGAGGGCTGCACCTCCATCTTGCGACCGCTCTCCAGATAAACGTACTTGTTTGTTCACTTTAGTAGTGGTGAAAATTCCAATCTCCAATGCGAGACCAACATGAACAAATTTCAAATTGGAGGCTGCATCTCTCATTCTTGCGACCGCTCTGCGATAAACGTACTTTTGTTTTGTTTAACGTTAGTTGATCTGCAAAATGGGAAATTCCCAACATGAATTTTAAAATTGGAGGGGTGCACCTCCACTATTGCCGCTCTTCCAGATCGTTGTTTTGTTTCACGTTAATAGTGGTGATTCCCAAATTCCCAATGGGAATTTGCAACATGAATAGATTTAGAGCACGTAGAAAGGAGAAATTCCTTCTCTTCGTGATATGCAACTACTAGGGGTATAGCATAGATACGGGGGACAGGAGGTACTCGTCTTTTTTGAAACGAAATGCAAATTTCTTATGTGTAAATTCATCGAAAGGAAATATAATGATATATATTTTTGTATTACAATTCATACAAATTATGTACAGTGAGTCATACTTTTATTGTGGCAAATTTCTCACTACAACTTATATTGACACTATTATACATAATGAGAATTGGAACTTAATTGAAATTTGTTGGCCTACAATTATCATGTTAATTTTCGCACAAATTGTCCGCATAAATTGCACAGAATAATAATTGTATGAAATTATAATTCATACAAATTTTAATAACGGCCGGATCAAATTAAGCTTCGGCCCATGATTGTTTCAAACACTTATTTAAATACGAAGGACAGAAAAATGAGCGTTCATCACTGTCTTACAGACAATGTCAAAAATATTTGTAGAAGCCATTGCAGCCTAGGCTATAGTACTGTGTCGCGATGTGCCATTGTATTCGCCGACGTGGATGGACGATTTTGCGCCGCTACTATTTAGCGCGCCAACTTAAATTGGTGTGCTGAATGGACGACGCCCTATAAGCAATATTAGAAAACTCTCTGTTGGCATCTATGTTATTAGTGTCCATAAATTCCAGAAATAAAAAAATAATAAAAATAAAAAAGTCTTTGTCGACGCGTTCAAAAAAGCCGCTGGAATTACGGCATCAATCGTATCCAATAGAACACACGGCAGCAGAGAGTATTAGTTTTGCTGGTTATTTGATCTGGGCATAAAATCATTTTTAGGTCTTCGTTGTTGTCGTTGTCGTCACATGCGTAGTTATACACATATTCCTCCATAAAAATATTTGTAAATCCATGTTACAATTTGTCGCCATTGCCATTATAAAAACATAACTGAGC
>JASANE010027223.1:0-15878 GCA_030248225.1 Trileptium ribeirensis
AAAGTTCTGCAAAGTACTCTACAATCGGATTCGACGAATTAGTTTGCTATATCGAGAAAAAGATTACGTGAAAAATAGTGAAAACAACGTCACAGTCTGACAGCCATCACATTAATAAATCCTTAAAATTAACTAGCCTTAAAACAATTTTGGTAAACTTGGAAAATGTTAGAACAGATATATATATTGGCAATAACTCGAAATACGAATGTCTGAATTTTATATAGATTTAAATGTCACAGGTCAGCAATCGGTGAAAAAGTCACTTTAGCAAAAACAAAGTGTTAAATTAGCTTAAATAATTCATTGAGAGAACAAGAATATTTTTTCGTTCCAAGTACCAGTCAAACATGGGACAAAATATAACTTTCAATATTCCTAACTTATAAATAAAAACTTGAGAAAGTCTATTTTAACAATTCTGTGGTTCCGATTTAGGTCATCAACTAAACAGAAAAATTGTTTTTAAAACGATGTCGTACTGAGTTTGCTCAAAATTTTACCTCAGTTCATTAGTGTGTTTGTAGCTCGAGCGTAGAAAAAATGGAGTTTAAATTATCTCAATTTCAATTTCTGTTTTTTTTTCATTTACTGACAGTTTTTTTAGCATTGGAAATACTCTGAAAACAGATGAAAGAAATTTCGACGAAAACTCGTGTATGTGATGGTTTTCGTGGATCGGAATTTGAGAAAGATTTTTTGACGTAATAGGCCTAATTTATATTTTATAAACAAATATATAAATATATAATTTAGTGTTTTATTTATTTTTAAACATATTTTATTTTATATTTATTTATATGTGATCATGAATTGACTAGTGTAAATGACTGAAAATTTACAAATCTGAAAATGGAAAACAAAAACCTTTTCTATTCTGAGAAGCAAATATGTTACACTTCTGTTTTATTTGACAAAATTGGTAATATCAAGAGTGCATTAGGGAAGTGTATGATACTTCCCTGCACTCACATATTAGCCCGTGTTTGATGATACGGGCGTTTTCGGCGTGACCACCACCACCCCACCCCCCGTTTATTTTTTGGGGTGGGGGGGTTAGGTCAGACCCCCAGGAATTGGGGGTCGGGACATCTCGACCTCCCCCCAGACACGGGGGTCAGGTCGAAAACGCCCGTATCATCAAACACGGGCTAACATTGAGCGCAGGGCAGTGTAATACTCTTCCCTAATGCACTCTTGGTAATATCAAGAGCTGAAGATGGTTTCATGAGGTGTGTCGCCATCCCCATAAAAAAGGCTTGGGCATGACTCTTGGTTTAGGTCTTATTCTGGTTCTTGGGAGTTGGGTATCCCCTACCTGTGGAGGGGTCTATGGACAAAAAATTGTTCAGACCCTCTAGTTTGAGGGAGAACCGGGAAGAGTTAGTAGGTGTACGAAAGAAATGGACAGCCTCATGCCGGACGCGTTTACATGGTGAAGCGTCACACTTTTCTCGAGAAGCCGTCATATACTCTTGATAATATTTAAACTATCATTAGTGATGGGTTGAAAAGGCGATAAATTACCTTTTCAAACAAACATTTTAACTAAGACTCTCGAGATAAGGAAATTATTGGAAGCAGGTTGTGCATTTTGTGCAACTACATCTTCTAAACAACGCGGACGTGTGGTAGCGTTCACTAGGTGAAAAAAATTTGCCTGGTAAAGTGGCCTTAGCCCGATGCTTCGGGACTTAGACAACCCGCACTGGGTCTATTAGACATTAAGGACCCACATTGGTTTAGCTTAACATTCCAATTTAGGATGCCAATAATTATTATAGCAATGAATTTTCAGTTGGTTACCTTTACCTACAAGTCGATCTCCAAGAGCAGATTAATAAACTTTTCCAATATCATAAATATATTTCTTTTCTGATGGGCATCTAAAACGTTTTTATTGAGGAATTTGTGATACAACACGCTGATAATTGGCAACGATTTCACTCAAAACTAATATGAAGGATATTTAGATGTGACTGATTGAGGGTTTCGTGTCAAACATCAGATGAGAGGAAGTCAAATATGCCAATTTGTCCAAGCTTTAATTTACGGTCGATGAAATTTCAATCATCAGCGCAAAGAATCATATATGATGTGGCGGCGTGCAATAGACAATCGTTGGTAACATTGTCAAATTCAGTTTCTTTAGCTTGTCCTAAAGGGAAGTCCGCGACACATACGAGATGCTTCGCAAGGACTGTTACTTTTACTCAAAGGTTACGCAGCAGCTGACGAACAATTAATGGTTGCTAATCCCTAGACTAAACCCAACTGTGATTAAAATTCAATTTTCTTCTTATTCTGCATTATAAATCGAATCGTTCCTAAACGAGTCTCCAGATTTCTTGCCTCAACTCAGTAAAGTGAATCAGGTTTTTGTTTGCCTGAAACAGTAATTCACAACGAAAAATCTAAAATCCTTGAAAATACGATTGCAGTAAGCTAGTCAGGAAATGGATGGTAATGTTGACAAGTATTAACTCAGTAAAAAAACAGATACCGCGTAACATATCAAACGCAGGCCCATTCTGACGACTCTCAGTTCTGGGCAAGGGACAGACCCGGTTTGATATTTTGTTGAATTTCGAGTTAACCCATCAAAAAACAGGGCAAAAAGCATTGTTCCTATAAAATTTTTAATCGAACTCATAAAAATGCCTAAATAGCTACGTCATCACTGTGATTCAGCCAGACATTCGGGACGCAAACGTTGAAGCATTTCCTTTGCTGTGTCAAAGGTGATGTTTCCGTTACAAATTACTAAGGCTTAGTGCACTAAATCCGAAAAACATTCTAAAAAAACTTAAATACCTCAAGGTTTAAAATTGAACAATTCATTTGAATCAAATATATTCGAGTGTCACCGCCATATTTGGTGTATTTTACAACCTGGATTTTGTATTTCGAAATAATTTTTTGTTCTTAGAAAGTATGGTTTCGGTATAATATTGGTAATCTTCTGTTGTAATTCTCAACGTATCTTCAAAATTATCACCGTTTTCACAACTTAAAATCCGTAACTACAGCAGCGTGATCTGATGGCCAGTCATTGTACTGATGGTCTGGGGCCAGCCAAACCGGGCCTGACCCAGTGGTGGCCCATGAACGATGAACGCGAAACGAGCCTTGGTCTCGCCACCCGGCTCTATAATATATGTAATCAATCCGATCTTGAGGTTCTGCGAGAAAATACCAGGCCACCCCGTCTTGTATGCGTAGATTGGTGACCAGGTGTTACCAGGGGAGTCTAGAAGATCCGGGTTCGCGGCTCGAAAGCTATCGACAAAGCCGTAGTTTTCGAGCAAGGCTGAAACTGGCCATCGATAAACCCAGTCACAGTGACGTGAACGAGCCGGCGCCGACCAGTCTAAATGCGAAGGCGAGTTGAAGTCGCCAGCCAGTATGAGCGGCGGGGCATGTGGCCCACTCCCCGCTTCGATGAGATTTGCCCAAAACGGAGGATGACGCAGCAGCCCAAACGCTTCTTGCAGGCGCCCTTTGTTTCGCTCAGGCATTTGTCGATTAACCGAAGACGGATGTCCTCCACGTTCGCAAAGATAGAGTTGATATGGATCACGAAGCGATTTTTCGCATGCCGCATAAGGGCCATACGTTTGCCAGTACAGATGAATGTTCCACAGGTTCAAGTACCGTCGCGCGAGTCGAACATCGGTTTCCGGCATGTCACCCGATGAAGAAGCGTTGTAGTAGCTTCTTGCTACATCCCTGGAACTTGGGATCGATCCCTTTTCGGTGCTGCGCTTCGTGGAATCACTGGTATTGATGTGATGGTGCGAACGGCCCACATCTGCCCGGGAGTCATGATGGTCACCATCGAACCCTACATATTCAATCTGACAGCCCACCACTAGCGGAGCCGCGCTGCTTCGCATAAGGCGGTACCGCCTCACGATACGATGCTGTGAAACGATAACGTTCTTCATTTGTCTATCAGCATAATTCACACAAAAGTGCCATCTTTGGGTTCTATTTCGGCCTTCGTCAAGGATCGTGTTATCCCTGGGCTTATGGCGATCACTGTCTGGAGCAGTCCGGCCCTGAGGTAGATGTTGCTTGAGGTAGTCGATTAGTGACGGTCGAGCTTCTTGGATAAAAACAACATCCGGTGGACCAGCTGCTATAATCTGGGCAAGAATTTTCGCTGGACCATCACGTACATTGGATCCAGCTGTCCACGTGTTAAAAGTCATGACGCGGAAAAAATTCGAAGAATTTTGACCTGAAAATTATAAGAAAATTAAAATACATTTTTAAAATTATTAAAAGCAATTGGACTTTTAAAATTTATATATAAATCTTTAACTTTTAATACAATAAAGAATTGTTATCATTTTATTTTATCAAATATGAAAATAAGAAATGGAAAGTTCCAGCCGGACCCAGGGAATCGGTTCGGATTCCCGTTTCTCTAGTTTTTCGGCCCATGAGAGGTCCAGGGTGGTAAATGGAGCCGAAATATATAAAAACGCACAGTCGTCTTTTTGCAATTTGGCTTCGAATTTGATGTATTAGACGGCGACTTTGTCTAAACCTGTTTAGATTCGGAGCTATGAAATCGATTTGGTAAATTTGATTTCGTAATCTTGAGGAACATATCAAATACACCTAATGTACACATTTGTCATAATGGTAGCTGTGAATTATGCCGGTCAAGCACCTCGCTATATGTTTTGAGCCCATGCTAGTTTTAGGAAACGTGCCAGGAAGGGAACTATACTAGTGTATTCCCGCATGTGAACAGGTTAGAAAACAAGAAATCAGGTTCCACAACAAATTCGGATCTTTCTTCCGGCTTTGGCTCAGAGCTTCCGCTTCCCAGAAACACCAATTGCAGTATAATAGATAACTGGGGTAACACCGCTTGAAATTAATCATAAAATGGTTCGTTTTCACCTAAAAGACGTGACGAGAACCATTAAAATGTCAATCGCAGAACTGCATAGTTGTTATGAAAGTACCTGGATTCATTGTGGCGACAGTAGCCGAAGCTGATGATAGCAGCAACAGCAGTTGGATCCTGTTTAATATTTGAAAAGATGTCCCTATTTGATCCGTAATCAAGTCTCGCAACATATCGATTTGTTTTGAAAAATGATGTGATATCTAGCAATTTACACCGCGCTGTCCCAAAACACTGGAGTTTAAAAAATTCAATGAATGAATAATGGCATGACTGTAATATATGATCTTTAAATTTTTTTACTATAAACTGGAAAATATTATTATAAATATAAAAGTGACTTTTCCTAAATTTTTCTATTTCAGGGTGTGTATTTGGTCTAGTCATCTTCAAAAAATGTCCATAAATGTTCGAAACTGCCTTTGTCTTTCCGAACTCCGGCCTAGGTAACGCTGAGGGCAAGTCATTATATGGTTAGAAAAAAGAACAGCTTAGAGCGGAGGTCTCGACGGGCGGCAACCCTGCAACGTAACCTAAGTGTATGTCTCATATAAGCACCCAATCTTAGGCTATGTCTTAATATATCGAGAACGGCATGGCATTACATTGTGGCCCCTCCATGTTACCTTGGCCCTAACTCCTATTTTATTTCAACAGAAGCCTTAACTTACTACAACAGGGATTAAGCAGAAAATATATGTTTTCTTTCCAAAAATGAAACAGTGGGGCAAAAAAACCACGGGTATGAGAGAATAAAGCTACGATATATATAGACGTAAATAATTCCGAAATGAACCATAACTGTTTGATCCGTGTTAATTTCGATCCGCTCTCCAAAACGGACTGGTTGGGTTGTCGGGAAGAGGGTTGGTTCAGGACTCAATAGGTTTTCGAGCAAGCAGTATTTACATACCCAAAATTTGCTTGGACAGCAATAAATTTCCAAAAATCGCGGGTGGAAGAATAGAAATAAACTTGGGAGTGGCCGCCTCGTTACAAACAGTAGACCTATGAATACAACTCATTACTGCCCTACGGCCTAGTTCCTATCGTATTAGTTTAAAAGCGTTTACGAGCCTCAATCGAATCTGAAACTTTTATGAGATTAAAATATTTATAGTTTTTTCAGTGAGTGCAGTTTACATAAGTATGATAATTAAATGCATAGCAAAAGAGAACGACTTGTATATAGATAGTTGCTTTTCCATTAGCTTACATACCCACAGCACAAAGACTGGCTGTATCTACGTTTAAAGCCTCTTGTCCAACCAGAATAAATTTTAAGTACCTCCAAAGATCAAATGCTTGTCCACGGCTCGTATCCGCCGGCTTATAAATAATTTCTCTATCCATAAATGTAAATCTAGCATTGGAAGTTGGTGATTATACATTACACAACCATTCTACTGTAATTAGCTTCAAATGTCCAGGAGCCACACTCACTTTGACAGGTACCGACCGAAGAAAGCATTGTATACCTCGTAATCAGCCGCCCAAAACCACAAATTATCGCCTACGGGCCGTTGAGGGCACTGTCAAACTCTAGGACTCTGGCATTTGTTCGAGATCCTCTGTCCATAAATCTCGGACTGACGGTACCCAATAACAAGACCTTTCAATCCATGCCCACCTCAAGGAACTATCCATCCTTTCAAAGTATGCCCAAATCAAGCAAAAACTTAAAACAATCCAGCATAGAACAGATGAAGAAACTACGATATTTTAACAGATCGTCCCTAACAGTTATCCCAACATGCACTAAATTGAACCTTCTCGTCTTTTAAACATTGTCAAATAAAGAAAACAACATGACATGACCCTGGTCCGACAACTAATGGAATATCTTCTTAGCCGCGTCTGAACCTTCTCGTCTTTTAAACATTGTCAAATAAAGAAAACAACATGACATGACCCTGGTCCGACAACTAATGGAATATCTTCTTAGCCGCGTCTGAACCTTCTCGTCTTTTAAACATTGTCAAATAAAGAAAACAACATGACATGACCCTGGTCCGACAACTAATGGAATATCTTCTTAGCCGCGTCTGAACCTTCTCGTCTTTTAAACATTGTCAAATAAAGAAAACAACATGACATGACCCTGGTCCGACAACTAATGGAATATCTTCTTAGCCGCGTCTGAACCTTCTCGTCTTTTAAACATTGTCAAATAAAGAAAACAACATGACATGACCCTGGTCCGACAACTAATGGAATATCTTCTTAGCCGCGTCTGAACCTTCTCGTCTTTTAAACATTGTCAAATAAAGAAAACAACATGACATGACCCTGGTCCAACAACTAATGGAATATCTTTTTAGCCGCGTCCAGTAGCTGGAACAACGCTGTCCTGCAAACAAATAAAGGCCTATTCATGATGTCAACGCTCAAATAATGGAAACCAGCGTTGTGAGTGCCTAAATTACGTTCTATAATCGATCATTCAATGAACAATGGTGTGATTGAAAAAATTAAGCATCAACTATCAGAACTATTACTACAAGAACGTATCTAATCGTGATTGTAGCAAGTTACTTTGAAGCCGTAATTGGCTTCATTTCAAAATGTACATAATGGGATGGACCGTGGTGAATCTTCTATTGGCGATACCCTCTCTAAGAGACGACTGCTTCGTTAATCAAATTCTTTATGGCACAGAAAAATGTACTTGTGACAGCGAAATTTTATTAAACCAATTGATGTCAAAATAAACAAATGGTGTTACGTGGATTTTAAGCTGTTTTCATCGATGTAAAAGGTGAAAAGATCTGTTGAGACCGTTTGGCACAGAAAATAAACAACGCCCAATGTTGTGATTTCGAGTATGGTTGAGCTGCTCCATTCGGAACAACTTGATGGCACTAAAGTCATGGCGAAAAAACTATTCAAGAATCTGGTAGGATCGACAAACAAGCCTCAAATTTATAGAACAAATTTGGGGACGTCACATATGAGAGTCACTGACGCACCAATTCAACACACTGAGTCCTCAATTGCATGGTTCACAGAGGAGTTTATAAGATAATTGACGGACAATATAGAGCTCGCTTGTTGGATCCCGTAGCTTATTAAAATTAATAAACCTATATAGGGCTAGCTGGATAATTCAAACTTTGAAAAATCACTCAATATACTGTGTTAGATGACGGGGAACCACGACCGTGTGTTTGACTGAAATTGCGAACAGGAGATTTGAAATATGAACAACATTTAGTGCAAAAGTTTAAAATTCGATTTAAATATTTTAAAATACTTTAAAATTAATTTAAAATTTAGAATATTTTTAATAGAAATATTGACAATCGTCAATATGGCCCAGGTTAGCCTGAGGGGCAATACGTATAATGAACAGCTTAAAGCGGGGGGGCTTAGGGCTGGAGCAGCAGCCCCCGACTTAGGCTAGGGCTTAGTGTATGTATCATACAAGGACCTAAGCTTAGGCTAAAGCTAAGTCTTAGGTTTAGTATATCGAGAACGGCATGGCATACATTATTTACACTTGGAGTCCTCAGACTTACTTTGGCCGTCAATATTACATTACTTATCAAAAGCAATAACCCTAAAACACGCTGAAACCCATAATAAACAAGCTATTTTGATTTACAGATTTTCAGAAAGAATACCACGGTTCACGATAAAGCTATTTTAGAATCCGAAGCAATGAAGTTGTATTGATAAAATTTTGTCAACCTGACTAAATCAAGTTTACTATTAAAAGCTTTCCTGGTTGTAGTCGCCACAGCGGTTCCGGATGTTTCTTAATACTCAGAGTAAATTGGGCATTTACTGAGATCACGCGGAAAATTGCAATAAATTATAAATAGAACTTGAGCAGTTGTTGTTCACAAATCGGAAGTTATTTCAATTCTCAACTCAGCTTAAATCAGCTGTGAAACTCGTTAAATTGCCAATCTGGCATGTTGAGAAGGTTCAGACGCGGCTAAGAAGATATTCCATTAGTTGTCGGACCAGGGTCATGTCATGTTGTTTTCTTTATTTGACAATGTTTAAAAGACGAGAAGGTTCAGACGCGGCTAAGAAGATATTCCATTAGTTGTCGGACCAGGGTCATGTCATGTTGTTTTCTTTTTTGCAATGTTTAAAAGACGAGAAGTTCAGAGTAGGGGCAAGAAGATATTCCATTAGTTGGGGACCAGGGTCATGTCATGTTGTTTTCTTTTTATTTGACAATGTTAAAAGACGAGAAGGTTCAGACACGGCTAAGAAGATATCCGCGGCCAGGCCTTTTTTATGACAATGTTTAAAAGACGAGAAGGTTCAATTTAGTGCATGTTGGGATAACTGTTAGGGACGATCTGTTAAAATATCGTAGTTTCTTCATCTGTTCTATGCTGGATTGTTTTAAGTTTTTGCTTGATTTGGGCATACTTTGAAAGGATGGATAGTTCCTTGAGGTGGGCATGGATTGAAAGGTCTTGTTATTGGGTACCGTCAGTCCGAGATTTATGGACAGAGGATCTCGAACAAATGCCAGAGTCCTAGAGTTTGACAGTGCCCTCAACGGCCCGTAGGCGATAATTTGTGGTTTTGGGCGGCTGATTACGAGGTATACAATGCTTTCTTCGGTCGGTACCTGTCAAAGTGAGTGTGGCTCCTGGACATTTGAAGCTAATTACAGTAGAATGGTTGTGTAATGTATAATCACCAACTTCCAGTGCTAGATTTACATTTATGGATAGAGAAATTATTTATAAGCCGGCGGATACGAGCCGTGGACAAGCATTTGATCTTTGGAGGTACTTAAAATTTATTCTGGTTGGACAAGAGGCTTTAAACGTAGATACAGCCAGTCTTTGTGCTGTGGGTATGTAAGCTAATGGAAAAGCAACTATCTATATACAAGTCGTTCTCTTTTGCTATGCATTTAATTATCATACTTATGTAAACTGCACTCACTGAAAAAACTATAAATATTTTAATCTCATAAAAGTTTCAGATTCGATTGAGGCTCGTAAACGCTTTTAAACTAATACGATAGGAACTAGGCCGTAGGGCAGTAATGAGTTGTATTCATAGGTCTACTGTTTGTAACGAGGCGGCCACTCCCAAGTTTATTTCTATTCTTCCACCCGCGATTTTTGGAAATTTATTGCTGTCCAAGCAAATTTTGGGTATGTAAATACTGCTTGCTCGAAAACCTATTGAGTCCTGAACCAACCCTCTTCCCGACAACCCAACCAGTCCGTTTTGGAGAGCGGATCGAAATTAACACGGATCAAACAGTTATGGTTCATTTCGGAATTATTTACGTCTATATATATCGTAGCTTTATTCTCTCATACCCGTGGTTTTTTTGCCCCACTGTTTCATTTTTGGAAAGAAAACATATATTTTCTGCTTAATCCCTGTTGTAGTAAGTTAAGGCTTCTGTTGAAATAAAATAGGAGTTAGGGCCAAGGTAACATGGAGGGGCCACAATGTAATGCCATGCCGTTCTCGATATATTAAGACATAGCCTAAGATTGGGTGCTTATATGAGACATACACTTAGGTTACGTTGCAGGGTTGCCGCCCGTCGAGACCTCCGCTCTAAGCTGTTCTTTTTTCTAACCATATAATGACTTGCCCTCAGCGTTACCTAGGCCGGAGTTCGGAAAGACAAAGGCAGTTTCGAACATTTATGGACATTTTTTGAAGATGACTAGACCAAATACACACCCTGAAATAGAAAAATTTAGGGAAAAGTCACTTTTATATTTATAATAATATTTTCCAGTTTATAGTAAAAAAATTTAAAGATCATATATTACAGTCATGCCATTATTCATTCATTGAATTTTTTAAACTCCAGTGTTTTGGGACAGCGCGGTGTAAATTGCTAGATATCACATCATTTTTCAAAACAAATCGATATGTTGCGAGACTTGATTACGGATCAAATAGGGACATCTTTTCAAATATTAAACAGGATCCAACTGCTGTTGCTGCTATCATCAGCTTCGGCTACTGTCGCCACAATGAATCCAGGTACTTTCATAACAACGTATGCAGTTCTGCGATTGACATTTTAATGGTTCTCGTCACGTCTTTTAGGTGAAAACGAACCATTTTATGATTAATTTCAAGCGGTGTTACCCCAGTTATCTATTATACTGCAATTGGTGTTTCTGGGAAGCGGAAGCTCTGAGCCGAAGCCGAAAGAAAGATCCGAATTTGTTGTGGAACCTGATTTCTTGTTTTCTAACCTGTTCACATGCGGGAATACACTAGTATAGTTCCCTTCCTGGCACGTTTCCTAAAACTAGCATGGGCTCAAAACATATAGCGAGGTGCTTGACCGGCATAATTCACAGCTACCATTATGACAAATGTGTACATTAGGTGTATTTGATATGTTCCTCAAGATTACGAAATCAAATTTACCAAATCGATTTCATAGCTCCGAATCTAAACAGGTTTAGACAAAGTCGCCGTCTAATACATCAAATTCGAAGCCAAATTGCAAAAAGACGACTGTGCGTTTTTATATATTTCGGCTCCATTTACCACCCTGGACCTCTCATGGGCCGAAAAATTCTGAGAAAACGGGAATCCGAACCGATTCCCTGGGTCCGGCTGGAACTTTCCATTTCTTATTTTCATATTTGATAAAATAAAATGATAACAATTCTTTATTGTATTAAAAGTTAAAGATTTATATATAAATTTTAAAAATCCAATTGCTTTTTTAATAATTTTAAAAATGTATTTTAATTTTCTTATAATTTTCAGGTCAAAATTCTTCGAATTTTTTCCGCGTCATGACTTTTAACACGTGGACAGCTGGATCCAATGTACGTGATGGTCCAGCGAAAATTCTTGCCCAGATTATAGCAGCTGGTCCACCGGATGTTGTTTTTATCCAAGAAGCTCGACCGTCACTAATCGACTACCTCAAGCAACATCTACCTCAGGGCCGGACTGCTCCAGACAGTGATCGCCATAAGCCCAGGGATAACACGATCCTTGACGAAGGCCGAAATAGAACCCAAAGATGGCACTTTTGTGTGAATTATGCTGATAGACAAATGAAGAACGTTATCGTTTCACAGCATCGTATCGTGAGGCGGTACCGCCTTATGCGAAGCAGCGCGGCTCCGCTAGTGGTGGGCTGTCAGATTGAATATGTAGGGTTCGATGGTGACCATCATGACTCCCGGGCAGATGTGGGCCGTTCGCACCATCACATCAATACCAGTGATTCCACGAAGCGCAGCACCGAAAAGGGATCGATCCCAAGTTCCAGGGATGTAGCAAGAAGCTACTACAACGCTTCTTCATCGGGTGACATGCCGGAAACCGATGTTCGACTCGCGCGACGGTACTTGAACCTGTGGAACATTCATCTGTACTGGCAAACGTATGGCCCTTATGCGGCATGCGAAAAATCGCTTCGTGATCCATATCAACTCTATCTTTGCGAACGTGGAGGACATCCGTCTTCGGTTAATCGACAAATGCCTGAGCGAAACAAAGGGCGCCTGCAAGAAGCGTTTGGGCTGCTGCGTCATCCTCCGTTTTGGGCAAATCTCATCGAAGCGGGGAGTGGGCCACATGCCCCGCCGCTCATACTGGCTGGCGACTTCAACTCGCCTTCGCATTTAGACTGGTCGGCGCCGGCTCGTTCACGTCACTGTGACTGGGTTTATCGATGGCCAGTTTCAGCCTTGCTCGAAAACTACGGCTTTGTCGATAGCTTTCGAGCCGCGAACCCGGATCTTCTAGACTCCCCTGGTAACACCTGGTCACCAATCTACGCATACAAGACGGGGTGGCCTGGTATTTTTCTCGCAGAACCTCAAGATCGGATTGATTACATATATTATAGAGCCGGGTGGCGAGACCAAGGCTCGTTTCGCGTTCATCGTTCATGGGCCACCACTGGGTCAGGCCCGGTTTGGCTGGCCCCAGACCATCAGTACAATGACTGGCCATCAGATCACGCTGCTGTAGTTACGGATTTTAAGTTGTGAAAACGGTGATAATTTTGAAGATACGTTGAGAATTACAACAGAAGATTACCAATATTATACCGAAACCATACTTTCTAAGAACAAAAAATTATTTCGAAATACAAAATCCAGGTTGTAAAATACACCAAATATGGCGGTGACACTCGAATATATTTGATTCAAATGAATTGTTCAATTTTAAACCTTGAGGTATTTAAGTTTTTTTAGAATGTTTTTCGGATTTAGTGCACTAAGCCTTAGTAATTTGTAACGGAAACATCACCTTTGACACAGCAAAGGAAATGCTTCAACGTTTGCGTCCCGAATGTCTGGCTGAATCACAGTGATGACGTAGCTATTTAGGCATTTTTATGAGTTCGATTAAAAATTTTATAGGAACAATGCTTTTTGCCCTGTTTTTTGATGGGTTAACTCGAAATTCAACAAAATATCAAACCGGGTCTGTCCCTTGCCCAGAACTGAGAGTCGTCAGAATGGGCCTGCGTTTGATATGTTACGCGGTATCTGTTTTTTTACTGAGTTAATACTTGTCAACATTACCATCCATTTCCTGACTAGCTTACTGCGATCGTATTTTCAAGGATTTTAGATTTTTCGTTGTGAATTACTGTTTCAGGCAAACAAAAACCTGATTCACTTTACTGAGTTGAGGCAAGAAATCTGGAGACTCGTTTAGGAACGATTCGATTTATAATGCAGAATAAGAAGAAAATTGAATTTTAATCACAGTTGGGTTTAGTCTAGGGATTAGCAACCATTAATTGTTCGTCAGCTGCTGCGTAACCTTTGAGTAAAAGTAACAGTCCTTGCGAAGCATCTCGTATGTGTCGCGGACTTCCCTTTAGGACAAGCTAAAGAAACTGAATTTCACCATGTTACCAACGATTGTCTATTTACACGCCGCCACATCATATATGATTCTTTGCGCTGATGATTGAAACTTCATCGACCGTAAATTAAAGCTTGGACATAATTGTGGCATATTTGACTTCCTCTCATCTGATGTTTGACACGAACCCCTCAATCAGTCACATCTAAATATCCTTCATATTAGTTTTGAGTGAAATCGTTGCCAATTATCAGCGTATTATAGCATAATTCCCCAATAAAAACATTTTAGATGCCCATCAGAAAAAGAAATATATTTATGATATTGGAAAAGTTTATTAATCTGCTCTTGGATAATCGACTTGTAGTAAAAGTAACCAACTGAAAATTCATTGCTATAATAATTATTGGCATCCTAAGTTGTAAATGTTAAGCTAAACCAATGTGGGTCCTTAATGTCTAATAGACCTCAGTGCGGGATGTCTAAGTCCGAAGCATCGGGCTAAGGCCACTTTACCAGGGAGATTTTTTCAACTAGTGAACGCTACCACACGTCCGCGTTGTTTAGAAGATGTAGTTGCACAAAATCGACAACCTGCTTCCAATAACTTCCTTATTCTCGAGAGTCTTAGTTAAAAATGTTTGTTTCCCAGAAAAGGTAATTTATCGCCTTTTCAACCCATCACTAATGATAGTTTAAATATTATCAAGAGTATATGAACGGCTTCTCTATAAAGTGTGACGCTTAATCATGAAAACTAATTCCGACATGAGGCTGTCCATTTCTTTCGTACACCTACTAACTCTCCGGGTTCTCCCTCAAACTAGAGGGTCTCAAAACAATTTTTTGTCCATAGACCCCTCCACATAGGTAGGGGATACCCAGACTCCAAGAACCAAGAATAAGACCTAAACCAAGAGTCATGCCCAAGCCTTTTTTATGGGAGATGGCGACACACCTCATGAAACCATCTTCAGCTCTTGATATTACCAAGAGTGCATTAGGGAAGAGTATTACACTGCCCTGCGCTCAATGTTAGCCCGTGTTGGATGATACGGGCGTTTTCGACATGACCCCCGTGGGGGAGGTCAACTGTACCGACCCCCAATTCCTGGGGGTCTGACCTAACCCCCCCACCCCCAAAAAATAAACGGGGGGTGGGGTGGTGGTCACGCCGAAAACGCCCGTATCATCAAACACGGGCTAATATGTATGAGTGCAGGGAAGTATCATACACTTCCCTAATGCACTCTTGATATTACCAATTTTGTCAAATAAAACAGAAGTGTAACATATTTGCTTCTCAGAATAGAAAAGGTTTTTGTTTTCCATTTTCAGATTTGTAAATTTTCAGTCATTTACACTAGTCAATTCATGATCACATATAAATAAATATAAAATAAAATATGTTTAAAAATAAATAAAACACTAAATTATATATTTATATATTTGTTTATTAAATATAATATAAAACTCTGTAGGTCAAAAAATTTTTATACAAATTCCGATCCACGAAAACCATCACATACACGAGTTTTCGTCGAAATTTATTTAATCTTTTTTCAGAGTATTTCAAATGCTAAAAAAACTGTCAGTAAATGAAAAAAAAACAGAAATTGAAATTGAGATAATTTAAACTCCATTTTTTCTACGCTCGAGCTACAAACACACTAATGAACTGAGGTAAAATTTTGAGCAAACTCAGTACGACATCGTTTTAAAAACAATTTTTCTGTTTAGTTGATGACCTAAATCGGAACCACAGAATTGTTAAAATAGACTTTCTCAAGTTTTTATTTATAAGTTAGGAATATTGAAAGTTATATTTTGTCCCATGTTTGACTGGTACTTGGAACGAAAAAATATTCTTGTTCTCTCAATGAATTATTTAAGCTAATTTAACACTTTGTTTTTGCTAAAGTGACTTTTTCACCGATTGCTGACCTGTGACATTTAAATCTATATAAAATTCAGACATTCGTATTTCGAGTTATTGCCAATATATATATCTGTTCTAACATTTTCCAAGTTTACCAAAATTGTTTTAAGGCTCATTCATTTTAAGGATTTATTAATGTGATGGCTGTCAGACTGTGACGTTGTTTTCACTATTTTTCACGTAATCTTTTTCTCGATATAGCAAACTAATTCG
>JASANE010027224.1:0-10764 GCA_030248225.1 Trileptium ribeirensis
TGATCCCTATGAAGAAACGAATTCCAAACGTGTATATGCTAGGCCAGATAAGCTCTCACGCGTCACACATATTTTGTTGCTTGTCACTTGTGACCAGCCGCTCAAAAATTAAGTCCGAAACTAAAAATTGAACATTAATATGTTTTTAAAATTATATAAAGCCCATAATTTAATACAAAGGTAAATTAAACAAAAACTCTGGAAAGTAACCGAGGAAAAGTCTAAAACAGTGTACAACAGTTCCACTGTGGACTTTCAGAATTGGTTCGCCTATACTCTGATGAGGTCTCTGTCCACTTGTGAACTTTTATATCAAGGAAGTTATTTTTCCCATTAACCATTTATCCGTGTGCCGTTCAAAAACCCGCGCGGGCCTGCTTTAGAAACTCTAACCTGAATAAGTTTAGTGCTTCTGCGTAATCGTAGAATATAACAAATGCACTGACCTAGATTCAAATTAACACCCTAGTCAATGAGATAAAGCAAATGGAGGTAACACGACTTTTCGACGACTAAAGTATTATGTCATTTCGATACGCGAAAAACCAAAAAAACATGACATCTAGAACTGCTATAGTATATATTTTGAAATGTATCTAAAGTATTATTAACCACATCTGATAGAGCTACTGCAGCTCTGTTCTGCTCTCGTGTTTTGTTGCGTTATAACCACGATGTGACCTAATTCTACGTTTAGATTGTATATATATTTGTTTGAATAGATTAGTTTATGTTTACTTATGTGGAAAAGCTGAATTGTCATGTTAGTCACACTGACATGACTACTGTGGATTTATAAAATCATTTTATGCGAGTCAGCGGCCAAAATCGTGATTCTCGCATACTCATATACAACATCGTACGATGTAGGCATATACTTCACAGTTTGTACGAAGTGAGCTCTAACGAATATCCAAATTGCAGCCTTTGACGAGAACGAAATACAACATTACAATTGTGTCGGATTTGGAATTGTTTCATTGTTCCCAGTAGTCCGCATATTTTAGATGCATAGCCCCGCAGACATCACGCTGCGATGAGGTAATGCACATACGTATCCCGGAGCTGAACATGGGCATTTACAGTCGGAATATGTGATTTTAAAACCCTATTTAATGTATATAGAACTAAAAGCCGGGATTTGTGTTTTGAAAGATGATAATATAGTATGTATTAAGAACTTTGCGCTTTCCGGAAACATGCTGAGCTACAATTCTTTTTAGTCAAAGACCGCAAAATAACGTATGAAATAATCAAAAACGGCTTTATATTTCGGCATAAGACGGTTTGATTAGCGTGACTATTGGTCAAGGTATAAAATATAAGTTATAACATATATAGTAGACTCGTATACTCGTTCAGACATCGATTTCAAAAGGTTCCATCCAATGATTAATTCCAGAAATTTCAGCCTTGATCCAAGTTCAAACATTACACATCTCAACTTGTCTTATTTTCATGCTTGACGCAAGCATCAAATTTACACTGTGTGAATGGGCAACAGCAAATCAGGCTGAAATCGGTTTGAAGGGGTACGTTCGTTCTACGACATCAAAACGCAAGTCTAACAAATCGCAAGTCGCGTGTAAAAGTAAACAATATTTTTTTCACCTTATTTCTCGGTTACATCTGGTGTTCCACAAGGAAGTGTCCTCGGGCCAACCTTATTCTTGTTATATGTAAATGATATTGTTAATGACTTGTCTAATGTTTTTTGTAAAACATATACGGATGATGTTAAATTATACGTACATCGTACTCCGACGGATAATGATAGTGCAAAAATGTATTTGCAAGACGCACTTACTCGTATCGAAAGCTGGTCTAAAAATGGCAGCTTCCCATATCTGCGCCAAAATGCAAACTTCTTTCTATTGGAAATAGTAACCGAATCAGTTCAATATTTTATTGACGGGTAACCTGTACCATATGCATTCAAATGCAATGATTTAGGCGTTTTTATTAATAAAAATTTAAAAAGCACCTCTCATTGTAGGGAGATTTCAGCTAAAGTATACCGCATCATAAATATACCATTCCGCTGTTACACGACAACAGACTGCTCTGTTATGATTCGCGCATACATATCATACGTAAGACCAATATTAGAATATACGTGTCCGGTTTGGTCGCCATGCTCACTTGGAGATATTGATATGATCGAATGAGTACAACGCCATTTTGCGCGACGACTTTTCGTTAGGCTTAGATGGCATCATATAGATTATGCTGAAACGATTAAGAAACTTAGTCTAGAACCACTAGAACAAAGGAGATTACAGTTTGACCTAATAATGGTATATAAAATACTTCATAATAAAATCTACACTTGTCGTTATATATCTCATGTGTCCGCTGTAACGACCACTAGAGGCCATGCCAAAAAGCTGGTTAAAATGACATTTAAGACTAACACATTAAAACACTCACTGGCCATAAGGGTTATTAATGCCTGGAATTCGCTCCCAGAATCTGTAGGTATCAAAGATCTTTTGAACGCTCCAAGCGCTAAACAATTCAAAGACTTACTTAAACAATTTGACCTAACTCGTTTTTTTTACATTACGACAGACACATATAGTGAGTTGTAAGAGGGCAACCCTAACTGATTAGTCTTTATTCATTGACACAATCCAATTTATTTGTTGTAACAAGAATAACAAAATTTAGTTTAAATTTTGGCATGTATTTATAAAATATATCAGCGATCAACCAATAAAATTTTGTTTGTTTGTTTGTTTCTTAAAACGTTGATCTATCAATACAATACAATTTTTTGGAACGACTATTAACATTTGCTTCTTAAATTCATTTATATTTAGTTCATTCTTGAACAAACGTTTGCCGCGGCCCACAGAACTTGGTTTGTTTAGCTGCGAGCATCGTACACTAGCCACTTTTGCTTGCACATTTAGGAGGTGTTGCTTGAGTGGAACTTCCTAAAGTGAGGTAAATACCAACTTGCTTAGAAACGCACGCTGCACGACAAACTTGCTTGGTCCATTGCTATGACAAATATGTCACCTTACCAACAAAACGTTAATGGAGCGTTATGATAGTTCGCATTTAATATGACTAAGACGTGGGCTAGAAACATTCAAAGCAATTCCAAACATTAATAATCGATATCATAAATTTTAAAATTTAGTGCTACAGTATATTATGAAACGTTTTAGTAATTTGGATAAAAAGCATACATGGAAATGACACGTATCGTTTTAATTGGACAAGATAAATCACAACTGTTGTAACATGATATATATATATATATAATATAAATCTGTTCTACAACTATATCACAAGTTAGTTGTAGCACGACTAGTCGTGCGTTCAAATATTTGCAATTTGCACTCACGGTTATACACGTTACTCTTCAATCTAGGTCCATAGCATTCGCTTGAAATCGTCAAAACCTATGCATACAAACCTCTGAGTGCGCGGTATGCCATACTACAACTATTACTACTACTTGGAGAATGACCATGGCTATCTTGTTGTAGTTGTACACTTGTAAAACACTATTACAAGAAAAGAATAAACACATTTTTCTTACGTACTCCTCGGAATAAAAAAATAGTGCCTTTGTCGCCTTTTTTTAGACTGTTCGTCATGTGGAAAGCTGTATTTATTGTCAAAACTGTTTATTTTTGCTACAAACACTTAAAAAGCCACCCACTAGGCCATATTACTGAGCAGCAATTATTTGAGATTCACTTTACCATGAACACAAAAAATTTTCCATATTGCTTGTAGAGCTTATACACTTGAATATTTATACAGCACGCACAACCAGAGGCAGAAAACCAGTTTGTACTGATCACGCAATATGCTGTTACCGAAAACGTGAATTCGTTAGTTGGAACAATATATACCTCTAACGACCGACAGTTTTAAGCGGAGCTACGGTGTCATGGTTAGTAATTCTGCTGCGCATACGGAAGGACAAGTGTTCAGTTACCGGTGGACGCATACTTTTGCTTGAACAGGGTTTACTATAAATAATAATCATAGGTTCTATTTGGTGAACCCGACATGATCACCGTGCAGACCACTCTATGAGAAGATGCTGACGCTCCGAGGTCTCAAAGGAGGTTGCCGGGGTGGGCAACGGGAGCACATCTTAGGGGAAGTAGGACCGGGGAGGAGGAGGTCGTCAACGTCAACTTTTTTGAGCACCCCCTCCACCCTGAGCAGCTCAATCGGGACATCCTCCACCCCGAGCCGAGGGCCAAATTTTACCCAAATTTTCACTCCATTTTTGCTAAGTTTTCTAAATTATCTAAAGCGCGCCAGAAGGTGGCGGGTACGGAAGGCGGAACATCAGGGGTTTGGGGTGCCCTTGCGGGGGCTTAACAAGGGCCAAGGGAGGTGTCCAAGGCCTCAGTAGTTCTAACCCCCTGAACCCCTTCATTCTTATTGTATGGCGAACAGAGACGAGATCAAAAATACCTGCACCGCAGCTGGCTGCGAGGGATGTGTAGTGATCATCCATTATGCCGTAAACTGTTAGCGAAAGCTTCAATTCGTTTAGTTAGAATAACATCTCTACTTGAAAACTGTTTCAAGCTGGTTTCCTAACGTAATTTTAAGCACGTCAATTGCGCATGTGGAAGGCCCGGCATTCGATTCCAGGTGCATAAAAACTTTAGTTTGAGAATAATTTAACAAAAACAATAAATAGTTAAGGTCATATCGTTTATATGTTGATGGTATGCCTAAGACAAGACGTCCATAACCCTAAAATTGCCATCGTATTCCAAATATTACAGTTCCAGTATACATAACAAACCATGCAATAATCAATATATATACAATTCCACGCAATGTAGAATACACATGAAAATAAATATTGCATACTGTGATTGCTGAACATGGATTCGCAAAATGACATATAATAGTTAAAATCGCAACTGCATTGTAAAGTGAGTTGTTGCTTTTGCAAACACAAGTTAAACTGTTGAATATAAAAGAATGAATTTGCTGTTTTCTTTCTATTTTTGCATTAAACTCATATATATTTTAAAAAATAGTAATTATTATTGGTCCCCGTTCGACGGATATTTAATATAGAAACACAAAACTAAATGAATAAAAACTTTAGTTTCGTCAAAGATTTATAAGACGCTTCGCAGACCAGAGCAACTAAATTGTGTATTTCAGAGCACGAATCGTTTGTGTTTCGCGATAAGTAAGCTTTTAGTACCTGAACCGATAAAACTTCGATAATGAACCGATACTCCCTTTGTCGATAAAAGCAAATATTCAATATAATGGTAATACCGATATAGCAATTGTGGACAAAACTCTGTATTTGAGCGTCAATTAGAGTCACTCATTTCAGTTTTCCGTTTTTTAACTAAACAAATTTTAATTCCAACAGGCTTGGGCCGTAAAATTTGGGTTTTTATCCTCACTCAAAGACAGAATTATTATTTGTAATCAGCGGCGTCGTAAGCTTTTCAAAAGTGGGGGGCCGAGAATTGGGGGATGCAGTCGTTTTGTTATTCATTTTGTATGTTTTTTATTATTTTTATTTTTTATTTTATTTTATTTTTTTTATTTGTTATTCATTTTGTATGTATTTTTGTATGTTGCATACATTCATTTTGTTATCACCCATCAGTCAATTTTTTCACGTTTGTCAGTAAAAAGTCGAAAGTTTAGGGCCTCCCAGCCACTTTGTCCACATCCCTCTTTATAATAAAAACTGTTTATAGTAAAAGAATATTGTTTTTCTTAAATTAGCTGACATGGGGTTGAACTTGACTGACATATTGGGTGAGGAGCTAACGTCATACCACGAAGCGACACAATAAGGGAATCTCTGTTTTTTGTGTTATTGTTACCTCTGTGTAAAAGCAATACAGGGTAACCAGGGTGGCCACAACCCTAATTCTAGTTTTTTTGCAGGCAAAATAACTTTATTTCCTTGATGAGCGTCACAAAATTCTGCAATTTATTGCTTTTTAATGAAATCCTAGGGTTATGAGTTTGCTAAATCTCCACGCTGTTTTTAACGTTATGTCAGTCTGCTTGACACGGGCTCGGCGTGGATGGATTCCATGACTTGGATGCCCTTGGGCCATAAGGTTAAAAATGCCAATAACCAAAGCCTATAATGATTTGAACATGTTGATCTATTTCAACATTTAAGGTATAAGAATCTTTCAGCTTATATCAAATTCTCAACTGGAATTTCAAATCAGCGCCTCTGTATAAGCGTTACTATACTTGACAGTAGTTTTAAAAATTCATAAATAATTTTTTCTGCTTTCACATAGATCATCCATCGCTTGCTTAGATAAAATATAAAGAGACGGTGGTAAAAATTTATTGTCAATTTTTAAAAAAAAACTTAACTGTATTGGCAATTCTACCATAAAACATAAATGGCAATTCGTCCATAAATCTTAACTATAGCTACTGTCAATTCAACTATAAGACATAGCTGTTTTGCCAATTCTACTATAAAAGTTAACTGTATTGGCAATTCTACCGTATAACATAAATAACAATTCGTCCATAAATCGTAACTGTAGCTACTGTCAATTCAACTATAAGACATATGCCAATTCTACATAAAACTTAACTGTATTGGCAATTCTACCGTAAAACATAAATGGCAATTCATCCATAAATCTTAACTGTAGCTACTGTCAATTCAACTATAAGACATAGCTGTTTTGCCAATTCTACCATAACACTTAACTGTATTGGCAATTCTACCATAAAACGTAACAGCATGAATAGCAATTATATACCGTAAAGTTTTACTGTATTGGCAACTTTACCATTAAACATAACGGTATTCACAAATTGGCAATCACATCGCAAAATTTAACTGTATAAGTAATTCTACCATAAAACTGAAATTCTATTGGCAATTATGCCATAATTCTTAACTGTATTGGCATTTCTAACTCAAAACATAGCTGTATATATGCGAATTAAATACCATACAATTTCACGGCGCGGGCTGTTCTTCATTAAAACATAAATGTACTGACAATTGTGCTATCAAACCTAATTGTATGGGCAATACTGCTATAAAACATACCTGTATTGCTAATTCTAAATGTATTGGCGATTCTACCATAGGTAAAATTGAACTGTATTAACAATCTGACAGTTGTGCATGGCACCGTATATCTTACAATTTTAACACACAGAGCCACGTTTGAAGCATTTTTGTCAAGTGGAGCTTCAGCAAAGTTAGAAGATATAAAAACACTTTCATAAATTCTAGAAAAATGACGTATCCTAAATGTGTTAGGGGCGTAGCGTTAATTTTTAAATAAGAACAGCTTAGTGACGGGGGGTTGGGGGTAGCAATCGCCACTTAGCGTTAGGCTTAGCCAATAGCTCATATAAAGACCTTGAATTAGGATAAGGCTCAAACTTATGGTCAGTATATTGTGAGCGATACAACCTGTATAAAGATTACGCCGATTAGCTTGCCTTTAGTTCAAGGCTTGGCCAATGGCTTAAATGGTATATTATTTCTACATTGACGGGCGATCTGTTAAATGATTTTTCAAAAAACATTTTTGCTGGCTGAAACCTGAACGTGACAATCCTGAATAATTAAAGGCGAGAAATATCACAATTTACTGAAAGTGTGACGACGCTTATTAGTATGTTACAGGGCTATATAGTTTTGACTTGACATATATACCGAGTTGGAGATTTCATTTTTTAAGATTCTGAGCCTCGGTCGGTTGGAAATCAAGGTGGGCTCGGCCGAGATCTGCAACTTCTTCCCGGCCCGTCCCGTTTGTAATCAGGTGTCTGTCCACCCGGGCGTCAAGAGGGCATAAATTCTTAGCTCTTGTTCACATTCATATAAAACATTGGTTAATTTTTGTCACATTTCTCAGCAAAATGTCGGGGAACAGCCACACCTCTTCCCCACCATTTCGGCGCCCCAGTCTACACTCTAAAAACTCTTTACAGTAAAAGAACGTTATTTTGCAAAAATTATCGTACATGGAATTGAACCCACAACATATTAGGCGAGAAGATAAAGTCATACTAAAGTCACAGAATAACGAAGTCTCCGTTATTTGTGTTAATGTTAACTCCGTATATAAACAATGCATGGTAATGTTAACTCTGTGAACAAGCAATGCCATGCAACACAGGGTGGTAACAACTCGAATTCTAGTTTTCCTGTGAGCAAAATAACTCCATTTCTGTGATCCGAATACCAAAATTAGTCAGCTTACTGCTTTTCAATAAATTCCTAGGGGTATTAGTTTGCTTAACCTCTACCAAAACAGCTTGGTGCTTGGGCTTTAGGGTTAATATTTCGAGGACAGTGTATCGTACACACAACAGCTCTTACAACCCTCACCATGACTCTGGTGCACATAGCTGTCAGATCACACAACTGCAGGTAGCAAGAGTGTTTGAATAATTTTAACCCAATTCTAGGTAATAATATTTTAATTCACATTGGGTCAGAAAATTTTGTAAAACAGCAGTTATATTTTTTGTCTCGGTACCTTGTTAATTCAAACACTGTGATTTACATATAGCAGTAGCAGTGCATAATACCTTTCGATCAGACCATAAAGCATTTGAGTACATAGCTGTCACTGACACTAAAATTGTTTGTGGCTATTTACAGGAGTATAAGCCTCAAAGTTATATACATGTCGGCGGATATCATGTCTGTAATAAAAATTATTGTATCTCACAAAGTGTGCAAGTATTTTTAGAATTAATGTCTCGTTTTAGAGAAAACTATATGCCTAATAGCTTTACCACAAATATCTGTAAACAATAAAACATATGCCTTTATGTTGTTCCCGTAACGTCAATAATGCGTCAAGTCAGACCATGCGTCAGTATTATTGTTATACAAAAGTCAAAAATGTATTTGACCTCAAACTGGATCAATGCTGAACTGTTCTCAAATTATGATTCTGATTTTTTTAAATTATAAATATATTAATATATGTCAATCTAGATAATAGTCGAATATATTTTTCGTTCACTAATAATTGTATTTATTTTTACTGCTATATATGTTAAAGTGTTCGATGATGAAACGTTATACAACACCATATATCTCAGAATTTTTAGTTTAAATAAAATATATTTATTATAAAATAACTAATCAGTTTGTGGACGATTCACAGAAATAATATACAATATTATATGCTTAACTCGAATAGCCGGAATATATAAGATACCAACCAGATAGTAGTAATTAATTCTGAATTGTCGGTTCTCGTTTCATGGTTTTATTTTATCAAAATTAGTAAAAATGCGTCAGACTTTTAAGTGTTATCGCAAATGGGAAAATTGTTAGATTTAAAAACACGCGTTTCAATTTCAGTCATTAGATAATTCAATGATTGAGAAGACAGGAAAGTTAATCAGTGAACTATATATAAATGAAAGGTTCCCAAACTATTTTCTATTCTTCCCAATGTTTCCTCATAATTGTTTTGATTTTCTCAATTTTATCTTGCATGTTTCCTCATTTTCCCAAATTTTTTCTTAAAAATTTTGTAATTTTGCTCCAAATTGCTAAAATATGAGCACGCCTTCAACGCGTGGGAAGGGAATTTGTAGGATATACAAGACATCAAGCAAGGTTAAACATGGCTTTAAATGGGGTTCTAAACTTAGAAGGTATAATTCTCCCTACTATCTTGGGCTCCTATATGTATAAACTTTTTTATTAATGTAAATCCTATAGTAAATAAAGCAATAGTCAAGGGTTGGGCTCATCAACTTTTTTAGTTTTGTCTGAATATGTTTTCTGCCAAGAGCGTTCGCCTGTTTGGCTAACATTTGTGATTGCAAAATAGCATGATTTGCAAATTCGTCTTCGTTTGATATTAGTGGCTAAAAATTACCATTCTTCAAATTAAACCAGTGTAAAAACGGTTTAATAGTATTAGAAATAAGTTGCAGCATAGCTAACTGTGCCTTCAAAGGTTTGTACGTACAGTAATTCGTACAAACACACGCTAGAATAATCCAAAATTAGAGGTTAATCTGAAAATTTTTTATTAATTGTGTCATATCAGACAAGAATGTTCGCGTACTGATCTTACAGATGACTTTAAATTTTGAGACCTAAATAATTTTTAAAACTAATGTTGAAGAAGCCTGACATTAACCTGAAAATTGCTTACGTTTTTGGCCATATAAATCCAAATTTTCGATTGGATGATGTCGACTACTTAACATAAGATAGGAGTAAAATAAAATTTATATTTTGCATAAAAATAATGCGCTTAGAAATCGGTATTTATTTAATGTAATCTTCAGAAAAAGACAGATACTGGTTATATTTTAATTCTAATGCATAATGATTGTAAAATTTTAGATTAGTGGAACAACAAAAAATAGCACAACTACACAAAACAGAAATATCGTTCGTACGTAACAGTCACAAATCATCAAATATTAAACTATCTGTTGAACGATGAATGGTTTTGCAATAAATATATACGAGGAATGAGCAATTATAAAGCTCACAAATTCTAAATATTTTATAACGTGAAATTCGTCTAAACGCTATATTTATGACGACTGATTTTGGATCACTAAACATTTTTAGTACTTGGTACTTATTTCTGAATGTATAAATGATATAAATTATGATTAGTACTTCAATAATGTAGGGCCCAGTTTTGACAATATTTAGTACTTTTAAAATATATTTTACAGCAGACGTCTTATCTAATTCAGGTTGATTGCGGAAAACCCTATTATTCTTTATATTATTCAGTATGGTTTCCTTGT
>JASANE010027225.1:0-17830 GCA_030248225.1 Trileptium ribeirensis
GCTCCGAGTGGAGACATACAATCTATCACCGTTATACATTTGAATGTATTTCCTCAAACTACTTTTCTTCTAACACAGTAACTCCACCAAAATCGGAGTGTGGATATAAACCGTGATTTTGGGTAAGTATACCCCCAAAAATACAGTCTGCATAAAAAACAAGCCACTGAAAGGCTATGCCAAAAAATCATCAAGTCAACAGATTTTTTGCACAGCAAGTTGCTTTCGGCAAGTTATGCATCTTGAATAAAACCCAAAATTTGTAATAATTGATATTTTCTACAAACGACAATCCATCAAACCAGGGGCGTAAACATCGCCAGGATCACAGGGGTCCAAACCCCTCACTCCTTACATTTTAGCATGCGGTTGTCTACCTAAATATTCACGCAGTTTTGTCCAGCAGCAATCACGTTCTCATTTGTGCATTACCAAGATGCATCGCAAGTTGTCCGTCACTTTTCAATTGTAGGTCAATCAATTGATAATTTTGTTCAGACCCACACCTGTAAGCGATGATTGCGTACATGCAATCAAATATAGTATAGGCATACTACGCTCCCAGGTCCCAGGGGGTAGAAAGATAAACGGAGGGACATCCTTCATGGGGGATGGGTATGCATGGCCTTCTGCTCCTATGGTTTCGGCGACTAGGTCGCCGCCAGGGAGGGAGGTGAGTGTACCTGTTGGGGGAAGGCAGGTGGGATGCGGCGCCGCAGGGGAGGGGGTAACCACTACCTTTCCTGTGAGCATGCATGATTAAAGGTTTAAATCAGAATTCTATATTACTAGCTTATGTTCATAAATAAAACATCATTACAGTACTAAAAGATGCTTGCGCGCTGTCCTAACGATGCAAAAGTATTGACTAACCTTATTCAGTTGGGCAACAATCCTGTCGAGCATCGATAGCATAGATGGATCATTTCTGACAAAAGAGGCGCTGTGGAACTATCAAAAGCATGTTTTATTCAGTGCCTATTGAAATTCTTAGGGTGCAATGTGTATTTGTATACTAAGCCATATATGATATACTAGATTAATTTATCACCTATATTTCTTGTAGCAAGGATGAATTTTTGCTTATTCTTTGACATTTTAAATTAATAGTGAAAGCTAGCCCTTCATACAACACTTTTCTATGCACTATGCAGGGCGTAAAACCACTATTGGCAAATGGCGAGAACATACTTTTCAAAAAGGGCAGCTATACAAATCCCGAACTTAGGCGTATGCGTAGGTAAATACTTTTCATTATATAAAATGTATTGTGTTCCCAACTTGTTTAGGTGTAAAATACTATTGTGTTGATATCTGCACTGATGTCGGTCAATTACCTGTTTTGCATACTTTTGTAAAAGCGTTCTAATCTATAAAATGACTGTGAATGCCGCTTCCGCCTCTCTGAATACTGGGAGTATTCATGCTGTAAAAGCTCACCGATCCAGTGGTTTCCTGCCCAATAACGCGTTGCCCAGCAGTACCGGTTTTGTAAACTGTGTGTCCAATATCCTTAGCATATTCACACTCATTGCTGGTACGCTTTTTTGATTGCATTATGTTGTGCTTACGATTCACAAAGGCATAATGGCGCAGTTTGGACTGTAGGTGAGCCGTAAAATTCCCAATCTCTAGCTGACAGATGCGTTCAAGGACTTCTAAGAGGCGACATGCCGGGTTATTTGGAGTACTAATCTCTGCACTGTACCGCAGAGCTGGAGTATTGCACGCGGCCAGAAGCTTACATTTTCTGGTTATGCTAAACCTACCATACCACAGAACTACCAATTTACTCAGGTCGGCAAAGACAGTCGAGGCTCTACCTTTACTGTTCGTAACAGATGTGTTAGTATACCCATATAGTGTTAAGACGGATCAAAGATAGTCCAAACAAGACTTCGACATGTTGGTGCCATTAATAGTGAAGAGTTTTATATTCACAGCAATATGTTTGTTCCATCGGGGTTTACAATAGCCCAGATTCGCAGATATTTGCTGCTAGAACTAAATTTGATATTCTAGGTCAATGTACACTGCACAGAAATTGATAACGGCATCGTAGGTAAGTTGGGTTAATGGTATAATTATCAAGAGGCAAACGCATGCGTAGCATTGTGTCGCCAAGCGAAAGAACCATACAAAAGCTAAAAAGTTTTGAAACAGAACACGACAAACAATTTAATCAGAATATCCTATGGATTATTAATTTTATTCTGTAATACGTCTATTTAAGCATCGACATTTGCTGATTATCAGTACTCCTGCATAGTTAGCCACCATGAATGTGACCACAAGTTAGCCGTTATAAAAAATAAAAAATCCATGTCTCAATCGAACTCAATTTTATATCGCAAGTTATGCTTGTATTTCAAGTGTAGCAGCACGTCTCTCTGTAATATACGTTTCATTGTTGGAGTTGAGCTATGTCTGTGCAGTGCTTCGTTAAAGCGGAGGTGAATGTGCCATGTATGTCGCGTGAGCCAAGATAGCTAAAAGGCGTTTGCAAACAATATTAATTTCAAAGCATTGTACACACGAATTGGGCGCACGCACAGCACGCACACGAATTGTTAAATCACCAACAAGTGATTCACGTTGCGCTTTAAATTCAATAATGCTACTGATGACGAATGTCATAGTCAGATTTTACTGTAAACTCATATACCCTTGACAGCACAGATTCTGGGAAGTAAAAAATTATTTGGAACTAAAGGGTTACAAAAGACCTTTGCGTACGAGACTTGCGTGTTGGTTGGGCTGGACGTGACGCTCAATGCTTATGCCAAAATTTAGCTTTTCGGTATACTTTTCAGTTGACGCCATCTAGTTAAATTTTGAAACCGCGTTAGATCGTCAATTTTTCTACAAATTTAAATTAATTCAAATATAATTTAACAAGTTAGTGCAGTCTGTCTAAGTTTTTGGTTCTGTTACTCAACTTCAGTCGCTTGAGCATATTCCGGAGAAGTATAACATATCATGTACTTCCAGTACACGTGTATGGACAAGCTATCGTCCTCAGATCTCGCAGCAATCGTCCCCGCTCGCCAAGGTTGACGTGTCCGATACCTTTCACGTGACAGAGCTCAGCGACACACGGAATACCACGTCGACAAAGAAGGTTCTGGACGCAGGTGGAGAACATGTCAGCTTCCGGAAGAAGAAAATGCGTGGGAGTCTAGAAGATTCGGTGGCGTGATCTCTGTACTATATAAAGCCTTAGAAACTTTAGGCTCTTGACCCACTTCAGTTTTGCTTCCTACTATTCAGTCCAGTTCATGTTATCATTTATTTGTGCTTTACTTCAATAAAGCTTGTTTATTACACCGCAACCGTTTGTTTACTTTCGCTTACGTATCGTGTACACTGTCTGTTTACAACGGCGATCAGAGTCAAAATGCGATCAGAGTCATTACACACGTAGCCGTTGACGTTATGAAGCAAGCAAGGCAGTTTGAAATAATTTATATATCTACTGTTATATCTGAATGAGATATTTAAACTTTATATAGCTGTATTATACAAGGTCAACCTCGCGTTCAATGCTCCGAAAACTCAATAACATTTTCCGTACGAACACAGAATTCTTTTCGTGGTAACGTTTTTATCAAAGGAGAATACGAGATATCAAATTGTCGCCAAGAATACGGTCGAAATCGATTTAACGGTGCAAGTTTTACGCTAAACCTCGGACACTGTAGTATGCGACGTATGCGACAGGTAAACGGGTGTTGATGTAAATATTTCGGCAGAAATATCACTGTAAAATTGTTTTGATATGTGTTCAATATGGACCAATTTAATAAAGCGCATGTATATACTGATTTAAAGTATAAGACAAACTAGAATATGTATTTTTTAATCCGAAGTTAGCATCACCAAAATTCCATGATACAAATTTTGTAGCAGAGTAGAACACTTGGTCATACTCATGTATTTTATGCCGTATCAGATGAATTAATAGTTTTTCGGCTTGCAGAATTAGTAAAGTTGTAGCCTCCCACAGTTCTCTGGGTAGTATCAAAAACTTGGGGGGTAAGCAAATACCGCCAGCAAAAATGATGAGGTGATTCTCCTCTGCAATTGTTGACAAGAAATAAGCCGAAAAACGATCACATCATCGGATAAGACGTGATACATGAGTATGACCGAGTTTCATAACAAAATTTCAAAGTACAAAAGCTTGTTGTTTATACAAGAAATAGTTGTAGCACAGCTATAGCGTGTTAAGTGATTTTTACGCAAGGTTATGACGAGTTCAGACGATTGAGTCAGCACAAGTTTGAACGAGTTAAACAACACAACCGTGAGTACAAATCACTTGACGCACGCCCGTCTGTGCTACAACTGACTTGTAATACAGCTAATTTAGCTAAACGTGCGTTAAGTCATTTTGATGCACGGCTTTAACTATATAAGCTGTGTTACAAGTTTCTTGATAGTACCAAAGTTCATCTATAAAGCACGATAGGATATTATTTCAACCAGCCACGAACAGTGTACGGGTCTGCTGCGTCAATTTACAATTTCATAGGTAATACCAAGCCAGTGTTTTAAACTGACGTTAGTAATGATGTTGTGTAATATGGAAAATGCATGCGGGGAACATTTCTTCAGTTTTGGCAACGAGAACAATCTTGCTGATTTTAATATAGTTGAAAAGCTTATCTTGTTGTACGAAATATAAATTACACAATTGTGTTTTATCGTATTTATAGCTACAACCACCTGGAATAAACTATATGCTGGTATTCGTAGTAAACTTTCATCGGCAATTCATCACGAAGATTGATCGCGCCTACAACGTCCGCTGTTTCTATGCTCAAATCGATAAAGCTGTCACTGCAACTTTAGATGTGAGGTATCGGAAGAGCAAGTGTATTTGTGATTTTTCTGTCAGGAACACTAAATCTTGGATGTTTTGCCGAAAAAGTTATATCCTTCGACGTTATACGTTATACCGAAAGGAAAATATATTTAATAAACTATTAGAAAGATGTCTTCAACCAAATCTTGTATATATGTCTATAATTTTAGTAAATTCTAAATCATTGGTGATCCCTCGTGAATTGGATAACAAAGCAGTTGTTACATTAGTCGGATTTCGCAAGTGCTAGCTCGGATTACACAAATCTATATAAGTATATAAGCTGTATCAAACATGAACCGGGGCAGTAGTGTTATTTAGCATAGCCTGACCAGTCGAATGCCCCCTGCGTCCCTCCCTCACAGCAACTAAAACTCATAGCGTTCTAAGGATATTAATAGATAAAGCAACCGTAATTGGCTTTCGCCTGCTTTGTTATAGTTGGAATCGACGTCTCAAAATACTAGGGAGGCTGATGAGCCATTTTCTAAAGGAGATCAGTTCTTTGTTCCTGTTTGACTAAAGCAATATACCAGAAGAGTTGGAACAGTACTTAAACGGACAAACTCACCAAAAGTAGTAACAATGCGTTCAAATTTTGATCAAAGTTTGGGCTCAAAATTTTAGCAAAAGGTTTGACGTGTCAACTTGCCATAACGGATATATAGAACCAATCTAAAAAAGCAAGACCAGGACAATACGAAAATAAAGTATGTTTCAGAGCCATATTCACGAAGTGGTTGTTTGACAGTGGATGGTATCATTTTTCATAAATTTGACAGATGCTCGTAGAGTATAGGTATATACAGAGTCTTCTAATCAGTAAAAATCAGAATGTTGATATTTATGAACAAGCAACTTATTTATTGAACTACATTTAACTATATTAATGTTAAAAGCATTTTTTCATTGGAGTATGTTAACAACCACAGCGGCTAACGGTGTTACCAGCGCGTCAACTATTTGCAAATATTCAGTTCGCGCTGTTACAATCAATGGTCCGCCGGTGAGATTCGCGCGAGTTGGAGACCGTCTTGTCCACAGATGGGAGTGTGACAATCGTAAGTTTCTATCAAATCAATTTCATAAATGTTGTAGTGCCGCATGTAGAATTGCTTAGGTTTTGTGATTGCCTTATAACGAGGAGTATGGCTATTCCGATGCAGTAATATCCACTTAGCTGTTGGTTTTACTGCACTGAATACGAGAAAATGCACAATGTTTAGACAAAGTCCACACAACTTCCAAAAAAGAACAACTGGCTGTGAAATATCGTACCATACCTGTGGATCTTTAGTTGTAGATTTTACTTACTTGAGCTATGCTGAACACAACTATATATGTGATGCTGATATAAAAATTGGAGGTCGTATCGGGTTGAAAAATGTCAATCCGACCCCAGCTGTTCCAATCAGACCATAACACGTCAAGGTAAAGCCACAAAATTCAATCAATAAATCGGAATAACTTGGATTAAGCTATGTATAGACTTTTTGGCGGTATTTTATCGAGAACTGTCCAGACTGTGGGACAAGTCAGTTCCCCATATCGCTAACTGCAATCCCGCACCCAGGCAGTCGCCATAATCGGGTCAAAGGATGAAATATACTTTATGCGTAGTCTTCAACGAGACCTGTTTTAAGTACCGTAACCTGAGTCTGGCCCGATCCAAAACTTTTTTAGCCCTAGGCAAACATCACACGACCAGTCTAATTGTAAACAATATAGTTTGTAAAAATACTTATTTTAAATCAATGTCGAGCTTATATCGTGGTTCGTGGTGCATAAATGGTAGCCATGGCATTATTACAAAGTAATGTCCGTTAAGTTTCCAAATTCAGATAAGTATTGAACTTGCATAATAAAACCAAGCGACGTGAAAGCCATAATAAAATGATTTTGAAGGTAATAAATTACTAAAATATATAGTAAATTATGCGGTATTAACGTTATAAAATGGCCGCCATGTGGAAGGTTTGTCCCTGTGTAATCACCACCACACCATGGAATATGGTATTCGGAAGCATATACTGTGTATCAAAAATAATTGTGTCACGAATATCATATACAATATACTATGGTGCCTTGAGCACCCTATGTTTGAATAGTTGTTTAAAAAGGCGGGGAAACTAGCTATATCAAATTTCAAATTATTTAAGCTACTTGACCATATGCCTAAAAGAATACCATTTCTAGCTTTGCATGGGAAGTGCATATATAAATCTTGTATGGTATAAGTTCCTTGCAACGGAAAACAAAAATATCTTTCCAAAGTAATTTCGTCGTCGTTAGGTTTCGTGTCCATCACACATACAGAAATGCTGTATGGCTTAAAATGTAGTGATGAGCTGTTCTGTACATCATATGGCCTACACTGTTACGCAGGCTGTACGTGGATAACATTTCCACATGCTGGGCAATGTACAATGTAAACTCCGCATTAGCTGGATCATAATATTCTAGTAATATTTTTTTCAAAAAATTAAATATCAATATTTACAGCATACAGATAGAATTTAGCGACCGAAGTCCTCCTGTACATATAAAATTTTAATATGCTCAACTACTTATAACACATGAAAATGTACAAAATACACAATAACATTTGTAAACGATAACTAGGTATATCAAGACTCCCTTCAACCCTATACAGAGAAACAATATGAATTATCTTAATGCATTATCGAAAAATTATGCCAGATTTTACATAGAAAGCTGCGATAAAGCCCAACTACAAGGAATTATCAAATCAATAGATTAGCACAGTTAGGGCACCATGTGATTTTTTCTGCTTATGTATCAATTCTGGCGAATGGTTAGTATCATTATAAACTAAGGCGATATCTCGCAGATAGCTGCGTAAAGCAGCCTGTGCCTTAACACTACCCGGACAACTGTGGGGAATAAAATTCTGATCTGTCTTAGCCATAAATCTGACTCATCCTGAACTAATTACAAATTACAGTACGATCAACGACTCAATGACATGCTTTGAAACAATTCATAAATATGTGTCAACTGACTTCTTTGAATTCTATTAAATTAATGGCGTATTACTTATAAGAAATTGCAATTGGGAATTTTATCAAATATCCATTAGTAATGATGTGGTAATCCAGGTCGAATATCCATCCATGCGGCATGTATGAATTAACTAAAGCCATGTTCTTTTCTTTGCGCAGTAGAAGCATATATGGCTGTATACTATGTATAACCAAAGTAACATTTATTACAAAATATTCAGATTCAATATAATGCCTCAAGTCGTGTTGGTCAATATTGTATGAAACCAGTATCAATAAACGTCTTTTCAAGATGCTAGCATTATATATACCCACATACAAAAGTTTGCGCATATTATCAACTGCTATCATTGAATGATCGCATAACGCTGGTGGTAGCCTACAATTGATACTTACAACCATTCACCACAAACCAAGAGTTTATGACAAAATGCGCATTTCAAATTAAACTGAATATTTTCTAGATGCTTATGGAATGCTTGTTAAAAACTGTTACGTCAACGACGGTCATGGACGTTCAGTCCGTATTCTCGATGCGAGAGGGTATGCTTTTTTATAATTCGTCGAGCTGATTCAAACATTCTCTATTGCGTTTAGTATACTAAAAGTGTTGCTGTAAGACCATTGTGTTATTAACATTGGCATTATTAACATTAACATTAACTATAATTTATATCACTCACAAAAATTTATATCGCTCACAGGTGAACATAAAACCGGGACGAACACACTCATATATGAGGTTAATTTATCGTATAACAGCTACTTTAATATTGTTCCTATTGCAAAAGATTGACGGAGCATCGGTGAAGCTTCACCACGTAGCTCACGTAATAACTTGTGCACTATGAAAATTTTAGCAGGGGAGCACTTTTTGAAACAGGTTACACTAACGAAACTTGATTTGACACTAACGTTTAAGTTTATATGGATGTGTTTTCGCATGCGAGCCGTCTCGGACGATATTACTTTTCACTGGCAAGTAAGGTAACATCAAGTGCGCTGTAGAAATTTGAGCTAGCTTCCCTTCACGTACTACCCAATAACAAACGATAACAAAATACGTTCTGATCTTAGTCTAAAGCATGGAGTTATTTGACACCTACCCCCGAGTTGGTAGAAATACATACAAATCATCATATATGCCTGGAGTCGGGAAGCCTTAAGCGCACTCAGTACAAAAAATTAGCCAGATACCTCGATCGGTTCATATATATATTAGAGTTTTCCGGCAGAATTTTGCAAATTACATAAGAATTCTCCCGAACACTAGCGGTGATTTATTTTGCTAAATTTTATCATTTTAATTTTGAATATTTCATGATGTAAATCAGAATGACATTAAAAAAATTGAGATGTAGATATAAAAATGTTGACGTAACACATAGAGTTGTTCGACAACAACCAATTACGTCTCGCACCTTTGTACTAACTAATTTCGCCGTATACTTGAAAATTGTCCGCGTATTGTATTTCTTCGCTCTTTTTGTGAGAAGCCATAACGATCCCATCATTAAGGTCCAGATAGCTCAACGACTAGTGAGCGTGACTTTCATCCGTGCGTACGGGGTTCGATAGCTCGCGGCTGCTTATGATTGTTTATCGGTTTTTGAAATGCAAAATAATTCAGGACATAAAGGGTTAAGTAAAATTTCGTATCTAAGGTGTACGACCGTTTAACGCCTCCAGTTGTTGACAACATCCAACAAATGTTTCACAGCGTTGCACTAACTAAATTCACAGCGTACTGCACGATCATAAGCGTACCGTTGTTCGCCTTCTTTGCGAGGAGCGTTAAAGATTCTAGCAATCTCAGATAACTCAATGATTAGTGAACGTGACTTTCATCCGAGCGTTCTTGGTTCGGTACCTCGCGGCGGCTTATAATTGTTTATCGGTTTTCGAAATACAAAATAATTATCGTTGGGTCTTATAGGCCGTAGGTCTTAGCAAACATTAATTAAAAAAATGAAAATTCCAAGTAGACTCCACAACGGAAGAAGACTGCGACACGGGATTTCCCACAAAGGTCGATGCGGTCAATGCACAAACGCTACGGGAAATCGACCCATAACGGAATATCGTCTAGTAACTCTTCTTCTGAGAAATATATTTATTATCGTTGAGTCTTATAAACCCTAGGTCCCAGCAACAAAATCAAAAAATAAGAATTCAAGGTATACTTGACATCTGAAGAAGCCTTCGCCACGTGATTTCCCACAAAGGTCGATGACGTCACGTTCCTTCGAGCCATGAGTATATCGTCCTTTAACTCTTCTTCTGCGGTAATATGTTTAGTAGCATGGATAGATATTGTTGCCAATTTTTTCTAAATCCAAATGCTTTATCTAAATTAATTACATAGCTAGTTTTTCCTTACTTATAAGAGAACAACATTTTATTTCAACAACTTTAAATTCCGATACGGGTAATCGGGTTTGAATAATTAATCTGTTATTTGATGTGCTTTGATGTTATTATGTTCATGCATGCATGTTTGCCTGTAACTGTGCCGGTTAAGGAGCTAGTGTTGAATAATTCTTTTTGCTATGCCAAATTCAATCCAACTTTGAGCGTGATCATTTGTACCTTGACAATAGGTGGATCAACTCGGCTAAAATTTTCAAAGGTTATGATTTTATGTGGTATAAATATACAGCAAATTGTAGCTTTTATAGTGTTTGTTTATGTGGAGTAACGGACACAAATACTGGTATTTTGTGCCAAAAGCAGTGCAGTCTTTGTCTTTATATTTGTAACATGGTAATGCGTGGACCCACTTCACTCAAATTTAGGTATTGTATAAAATTTATATAGCATACATCTAGCACTAATGCGGCGTTCACGTTATAATGTCGCAAAAGTTTGGAACCTATGTACGCCACACAGTATCAGGCACACTGCCGACAACAGGGTGCCTTACACACTCTCGTTTTTATAAATTTTTTTTGCAAATGTAGTTAGCTAGAGGTATTGCCATTTCTGGACAGTGTCAAGCACACCGTATCTTCTTGCAGTTTTATTGACTGTGTGCGGCATTATTTCATCAAGTTTCTTATGGCCTAGATACAAATATTGTGAATTAAAAAAACTACACAGCACAGTTGACCAATAAAATCACATTAACTTCAGACGGTGTTCGTTATAGTTATTTCGCGCCAAATTGGTAGCTAAGAGTGTGTACAACACTGTAAAGAAAAAGGTAGTAGCTAGGGGTGTGTCGTACACCCTCGGCAATTGTCTTACAGTATGAGTGTCACCTGACTGTCTCTAGGGTAGGGTCGCGACTACAAGGGGACAAACGTTCCAAACAGCTGGAACATTACAACGTGAACGCCGCATAAGAACAACTAAACATTATGCACTGAAAAGAATTTACTGATTAAAAGTGAAGATTTTGGACCTACAGAGAGACAAATGATCCAAACGGTGAAGATGTTACAACGTGACGTCGTATAAATCTCATATCGACTAGCCTCAACGTGGAATTAGGAATTAATCGCTGCACCATCAGTAAACATAGAAGCTATAGCAGCTATATACGCTGTGAATTTAGCTAGTGCAACGCGGTAAAACGCAGTTGGTTGTTGTCAACAACAGAAATCGTTAATCGGTCAAATGAATTTAACTAAATGCCCTTTTTAATAGTTGGAAAACAAATAAAGATTAAAGGTAGAATTTTCTACGTAATAACAGGATTTGCAGAAAACACAGATGTCCAAAGATACTTTGTCATGCATTCTTGCATAATTTTTTATTTCTGCTGGTGGTTATTAGGCTTTCTTTTTGATATATGTGTCATCAGAGTTACCCACGCATAATTCAAAATATATAGGACATCAGCTCCAAAAATATAAGTCAACTTCAGTGCCATAAACATACCTCATATATTATAACTAGTCACTCTTTATTGAGAAGGTTCACTTCTTCCTCCATAACCATGGGTCATTAATTGTGTACCGGGTTATATGGTGGGACTTGCGTTTGTCACAAAGTGGTATCGCTTGGCGCCGGTTGTGCCGGCTACAGGTAGGACGACCAGATGGCGTGGGTAGCTGCAGGATATTTAGTATTTGTATAAGTTATAAGTATATATGTAGAAACATAAGCTATGTATTAATGTATTAAATTTTTAAGTATTACTGTGGTACTAATGTTAATATATGTTAATATATATTCTGGTAAACTATCTTTAAATTTAATTGACCATATATTGCTTTCTTCTCTGACCTTCGACTATGTAGCCGTCGTCCTCCACCACGTAACCGAGAAGATCATCGAAGTTATCCGCATCACTATCACATAGCGTTAATACGTCGTCACTATTGTAGTCTTCGAAGTCTTGAAGTAGGTGTGGAACGATACTTGGTTGGTGAGCATCAGCCTTGGTAAATAATACGTTTAGCAGTTCACTTGGTTCACGAAGTGTAGTGTACTCATCGTAAAGTTAGTGTTTAAGTTTGATACCAAATGATGAATAGTGTCCACTGCCTTAGCTACACTTTCCAGCATTGAACTAAGTTTGTTGAATGAGTTGCTGATTTCCCGCCTCGTCAGATAACCATCGTAGTTGGAAGAATACCGTAACGTTCCGGTTGAGACGATATCCAATGTTGCATTCCGAGAGGGCTGCTCTGCCAAACTTGCCACATAGATGACAATGGTCTTTAACTTTGTCGTAAAACGAGCCTCACCGCATATATTACACCCTGTTGTTGTTTTAAAAGTATTCCAATGATTAGTCGTCATATCAAGGGGTAGTGTATTATTGACTCGGCGTTGATACTGTTGGCCGAGATTAGCTACTTTGATAAGAAATTGTTCCACTGCAGCGTTACCATAATATGCCACCGGCGTTCCGATTTCCACGTTATCAGCGCATCCACAGCCGAAAACGTCAACGAGTCCGAATCTAAATACTTGATGGTAGTGGTATGGTTTTACTGTAGGTTGTAGCTGATGAGAGTTCGCCTCCACTTGCGGGTAGAAGTGTTCGAAATCAATGTTGATTGTGCAGGGAGGCCGTAACAGAGTATTTCGGAAATGCAGAATGTCGCGCTTTGGGAATATGTCTAGTAGGTTCATTACGACGTCACATTTCTTGATGTTGCTCCAATCGCTTCTGCCAGTACTGAGAAATGAGTAGAAAGTAAGCGATCCATATCCTTGATCTATGAGAAGCAGTTGTCGATATAAATGACGTTGGTGACGCATGTTATATAATCATCGTAAATCCGAACGAAAATTACCTTTCCACTTAGCCAGGAAAATATTAATTCCCATATTATTGTTATGTTCAAATTTAGTTATACTTGACTGCCGAACTGGCAAGTGAATACACTCGAAATTAAGTTTATCGAAATGTGGTTTGTAGTTGTAGATACGATGGACGTGATCGACTGCCGGAACAAGTGCTGATAGTACTGCCCACATGAAACATTTGTTCTCCTCGTTTTTGACATTGATGATAGCCTTCTTTCTTGTAGATTTGGTGCTAGAGCCAAATTGATAAGGATAAGTTGACCACGGATGGGTTATAACGCGCTCTGTGAACACCGAGACGGTTGATTGATCTAGAAATATGAAAAGCTATAAGTATCTTCTAAGAGTAAAATTATTCTAATAAATATATCAGCTATTAATATGTTACAAAAATTTCAGTTGATAATAATACAGTAATAAAACTATATCTACCTAATTATACATCCGGATTCACGTTCCACGAATTCGCCAATGTTATTCAGAAGTTCAGATTTGATGGTTGTTAATCGTTGTAAAATATCTGTAGCCAACAAAACATGTTGAATTTAACCGAAAAGTGTGTGAAGCTTATTGTAACGAAGATACCATCGAACGAACGTTTTTATAGAGAATTTCAGCACTCTAGACTTTTGGGAATGTCCGACTGTCGTTACGAAAAAGATGAACTCTGATACTTTGATTCAATGTACCACTTAAGTCAAACGACTGCCCCAAAAACACTCGAATTAAACTCTGAGCCTAGCCTATAAACTATAATACTATCACTGTCTATACGTGTATACACAAATAATTCCACTCTCAATTCTCAGCAAAAGAACTAAACACAGTTTCAATCGAAGCAATCATTGTATAAGTATATACTGCGGTTCAAAACAAATAACTCCAAATGAAATGATGAGTAAAGTACGCACGTACAACAACCCAGAATCCACCAAACCGTATAATCAATAAAATCTCCAAACACAAAAGAGAAGAATATTTGTTAAAATATCGCAAAGGTGAGCACATGCTCTTTAACACATGTAGTTGCTCTGAAGCAACTTAATAGAAAACATTGCATTGATTCAGTTTTCTGTGCAGCGTGCAGTTGTTAGTCTTACTGTAACGAAGATACCATCGAACGAACGTTTTTATAGAGAATTTCAGCACTCTAGACTTTTGGGAATGTCCGACTGTCGTTACGAAAAGATGAACTCTGATACTTTGATTCAATGTACCACTTAAGTCAAACGACTGCCCCAAAAACACTCGAATTAAACTCTGAGCCTAGCCTATAAACTATAATACTATCACTGTCTATACGTGTATACACAAATAATTCCACTCTCAATTCTCAGCAAAAGAACTAAACACAGTTTCAATCGAAGCAATCATTGTATAAGTATATACTGCGGTTCAAAACAAATAACTCCAAATGAAATGATGAGTAAAGTACGCACGTACAACAACCCAGAATCCACCAAACCGTATAATCAATAAAATCTCCAAACACAAAAGAGAAGAATATTTGTTAAAATATCGCAAAGGTGAGCACATGCTCTTTAACACACATCATCATGCCACGGTGTCTCTATCTTTACTTCTTCACAGGAAATCTTTATACCGCTTTAACATCCACGAGCCGCGTGACTGTCCACAATAATCGCCCAATAATAGAACGCCGAGATGTGCTACTACGCAAATAACCGACAAGCAGGGATGTCTCTGTGCCGTAAACCAAATGAGCTGAAGTCCAAACTCTTTAAAGCCGCCAACGAGCAGGATTAACCTGGTAATACCACCACAAACCACACCAAAATATAAGACTGACTTACGATAACCACAAAATAAAACACTAGCGAACAACCAAACAACGATCAAAACACTAAACTTGTTGCTCAATAACTAACCAATAAAACTGACGAACAACCAAGTTGTGAATAATAACTATCGCACTCTATGACGATAGGACTGAGGTTAGCCCTTGAATAGAACGAGCGCCGGCTTAATACTCTAAGCTTCTACTAAGTAAATGTTATCTCCAAGCAATTTTGAAAACGAGAAACTGAGTAGCAGGTAACTATCAGTACTATATACAGTAAAATTCAATAACTAATACAAGGCAACTTAGTGTCTAATTTTTTCACGCTGGAAAACCAATTTAATATTCACAATTAAATTTTCTAAATACCTATCGAAAACGATTTTCGACAGACGACCCTCTAATCTGTTCCATAGATAGGTTTTGAGGAAAAGAATCACAGAGTTGTGGAAGAATACGTAAAGTACATCCAATAAAATTCACTGAGTTCGATAAACAATTCACAGCAACAACATAATACCGTGGGAGTCAACAGAACACTGGTCCGGACAAATGTAAATGCCTGATGCATACACACGTACAAAAAGATAGTCAATATAGTATACCTTTTTGGTAGAACATCTCGAAAGTGCTCACGCGAGCTAATAAATTTCCGCATAGCCAGAGAACACATACATACAGACCTATATATTAAATATATGATATAACTGTTATATGTTAAGAAAACGAGAAGACATCTACATACATAGCGGTAAAAATAAATATGTGCAGATATACTTGTAAAGGTTCTTTAAACCTTTGTCAACCGTCGCTCTAGAGCTATTCTTTGTAGCCATTACATTACCGATATGGGTGCATGTCATATTTATAAAACATACAAAACGCCAAATTATCTACAACCGAACGAATTGCAGACACATAAAATAACAACATACTCTTACAAGGAGATAATATGCTTATAAATCCCAACCCGGCAACTCCAAAATGAGTATAAGTACATTTAAAATATTTCGTATCTGGATAAAAATTTATAATAAACTTGAAAAAGGTAAGGTAATATATCTCTAACCATATATGAAATACAGGAATACTTAAACATAGTTAATATAAAAATAGTAAATAATTTACCCGAAGATAAATAATTATATTTTCACTATTTAATTGATATAAAATGTATAGTATTATTATAATATTGACAAAGTAACACCTCGTAATTAACATTTTTGACCCTAAATTACGATGATAAATAATAGAAATATGCGTAAAATGTGTTAGGAAACACTCTGCGCACGCCTGTAAATTATAAATGTCCTCAAGGTGCATAATATTAGTCAGTAAACTGATTTTAGTAACATGTTTTTATTACTGTATCTGTAAACCACACTATCATGCGTTCAGTAGTCCAGATGAGCAACAATATTGCAGTAATTCATTATATAAGTCGTATAGAGTAATTACATAAGGAATAGTTTGCAAAGAAACAGAAACAGAATCAATCCTATCGTAGTCATTCAAAATGTAGGACTTAAAGTGTTTGCTCAGCATATATATAATGCATTAGTCGCCTAATGAAACGATAGGATCAATATTAACATATAGACGTATTTTTAAGCGCTCAGTAACAACGGTATTACAGACAAGCTTAAAGTAAACAAATCCATTCAAACAACTTTGTCTTTAAGCACGTTGCGCATACATTGCTACTTGTGGTAATAATAGAAGACAAAACAGTAGTTGTTCTTATCAACCAATAATATTAGATTATATAATAAAAATTTGTTGTCTATCTATGAACTACGTATATATGTATGTAAAGATATGTATATATAAACTTGTACAAATTTCTACACGACTCCAATATTATCTGTGTATTACGTTACAGAAAAAAACTCCGAAGAGCTAAGAAATATGCACAAAAAAAGTCGTATATAAAAATATAAAATACATACCATATCAGATGTTAATAAAGCGACGGTATATATACAGAAATATAAAGCTGCGAATACCTAAAGCCTGTTTAAAATATCAAGCCAACGGTTGAAAGTGAGGAATAAGTGGGCCTTCTAATTATAATGATAGACGAGCCTGGAACAATTAAGCTATTAAGTAATGTAATATGGTTTACTGATTCGAACGTAAAAAAAAACAGTGTCATATGTATTAACAAAATAAACTATCCTATTCGTGAACATATATGTTTATGTATGCAGATACTCCAAGTAAGTCATATCAGAAATAAAGTTAACCTGGATTCGAACTACTTATAAGAATGTAACAGCATATATACAAGGAATCACGATGGGAATCAAAACAAATTTGTTTGCTGCCACTTCGTATGTAACACGTCGAGTTATTTTAAATATTATTTTAACTAAACACAACTCCATATACTACATATAAATTTAAGTTTTCAACCGTAATCAGACACTCGCATGTGATACTGCACTATGCGCAAATATTGTTTTAAACATCTGCCTCAAACTAAAATGCTTGCTAACTAATCTATATGTACAAATGGTGTTTGTAAAATTTTTCATCGAACCTCATAGTCAGACTATGTCCATTTGCTGTACTCAGTAGCAGTTAAAATTGCGTATTATTAATTGTATACGTACATATATTTGTATAAATAATTTGAGTAACATGACGACAAGTCTAAACCTGTAACAGCGAAGAGAGTAATTCGTCTTGTTATGGAGCACTTCATCGCTTGGCTTAAGCGAAGCGGTTTAGCGATAAAACATGAGAAAAAAAACTGGCTTTAAAATCAGTGGTTACATAAGATAACGCTCGTTCAAATACTAACAAATACTGTAACCAAGTGTGAACACAATAACAAGATCTGAGACCTGGCCCCTGTATTTGCATTATACAAAA
>JASANE010027226.1:0-15470 GCA_030248225.1 Trileptium ribeirensis
TGCGCTTTTCAATGGATTCTATTTCGATGAACTCAGTCAAAATCCCTATTGAACTTTTCACGTTATTGCCAGGAACGAGTTAACTTTTTCAACGGTATTTCTCAGATTTTACAATTTGATTCCAGTGAAACGCGAAATAGATTTGATAGAAGGCCATGCTCGTCAGGGCTTGCGACATTCTCGCACACAAGCCATGGCGAACAGGGTCTGCTCGTCCGAGCGGACAAACCAGAAAAGCATAATGTCCTATCGTCTCGGTATCGAAGAAGACTATAGTCGGCGTGTCAAAATACAACGTTTATTTACAACGATCAACGCTTATTGAAGGGCCGAGTGTTCCACAAAAAGCCTAAAAGTATCTTGCTGTGGTCGCGACAGTCCAGCACAGTGTGGCGGCACGGGGCGTTGAAAGGAGAACGGGCGAGGAGCGTGCAGATATTCGCCAAGTTGCGAACTAGGGGCGGTTATCCCTGCTTCACTCAATGCTAGCGAACTACTCAGCTATGCAGCGCACTAAGCAGGGGCCCTAGAGTGCTTCAGAAAACGCTCCTTAATGCATGTCGCGCTGGGCGACGGATACTTAAGATGGGCGGAGGGAAAAAGCGGTGTTCGGACTGAATACGCGAGCTCTACACCTTGGTTGGAGCACTGCTCCAAGCGACACGGACTACAAAATCTGACAAGAGGCGTCCGATCGTCTATTCTCCGGGTGCTCTTGCAGCGGTGCCTATCGATACTTTCGCCCTATTGTATTTGACGACCTTACCTACCTATCAGTACGACTGACCGAACGACGAAGACTGGGGGGGGGCAAAAGAAGAAGAAAAATGGAACAGTTTCCTTTAATTCAAGCCGACGGGACACGGTCGGGGTTGCAACGTGGCGTGAGGCGTCCTTTTAAACAACTTGCGGGACAATCATCCAGCCAGTTGATTTTCCTTTGACTTTGATGGCCAGTTGATTTCCCTGTGGCTTTGATGTCGGGTTGTGGGCGATGCGGCGAGTTCATTTCCGACGGATCACACCCATCCAAAGGCTAAATTAGCCTCGTTTCCTACCTAAGGTGGTCGTTGGCACTACTCGGGCCCTAGGCGATCGGCCCGGGACGCGCTTGCGTCCTTTGGTTCGTTCTTCGATTGCTTGTCCTTTGACTCTCCCTAACGCCTATCTTTTCTTATTACACCGCAATGTTGCAGTGTTTAAACTGCACTGTAGTGCAGTTGAATTATCACCGACTTAATAGTAAAAGTCGATATGTTCCTATGGCTGAATGGTTAGAGCGCAAGACTCTGCAGCGGACTTGAATTCTCCGTTCAGGTTCAACTCACAGTACGGGAAAATGCAACTGGCTGATACTGAAACTATAGAAAAACAGAACTGGGCATACATAGTACATAGCCTAACGGGCACTGATGATAAATAGTGAAACCTGGCTAAACTCAGCGATCAACTCGCTCCAAAAATAAAAAGGGGTTTTGCACTCGCCCGGTTTGGGGCCGAAATGGCCAGGGCGAGGAGGTAAGTTTTCTTTATTTTTAGAAAGTCTTAAAATTTTGTTTAAAGGCGGGGACACAATGTGTTCCTCCCGCAAAGGCGAATTCTAGCGAAGGTTCAGGGGTAAAGTTTTAATTCTGTTTCCTTTTGGCATTGGTCTCTAGGGAAAACCATTGTGAATTGCGATAGCGAACATTGGTAAACTTAGTTGTTTTGATAGCATTCTTATCGGGGTCCAAAACTGGCGTATTACCGCCAAACGAGGCCCCATCGACACCGTCAGTTCGAGTTCGGCTAAATTTTGCTCAGCTGGGGGCGTGATCCTCCAGCTTATTTCGACCACGCGGGGCAAGGGGACACTTGAAGGTACTCCGGTCAGTCGTCACAATGAGACTTATACATAGGTAAGATAGCAGCTAAATTTATGTAAGCGCCTTAGGGTTGGCATCGAACAATCCAACCGAGACAATCCTTGAGCAACCTTTAGCGTGAAAAGCAAACACCTTAAGCTCAAGTGACAATACCTAGAATTTGATCGGTCTTTTGTATTCCCAAATTTTCTTAACTCAGGAGCAAAATGAAATTTAAGGGTTTCCTAAAACCCGACGGAGGCTAGTCCCCCGTCCCTAATCTGCATTTCTGTCCAAGCCCAAACACGGCATGGGCGTTGAACCATCCACTAAGCTGTAAGTTTGAAAACCATAATAGCGAAACCATTGAATAAGTCCCTATTTTCTGTGGCATGCACGTTCACGAAATTTTACCGTGGTCGGCTCAGGAAAATTCGTTGATCCTACCTCAAGAGAAGCAAGTCATGTAAAACCTGGACAAGAAGTGTCCATTTCGGTGTACCTTACCTAGGACCACGGGGAATCAGAAAGACTTCGAATAGGTTTGATCAGTCCTCACTGCACTCTGTACAATCGCCTAACGTCTCCTACGTCGGAACTCGATATAAATGATTGATTCCAGAACCGGGATAGATGTAGCATTTCGGTGGGAACAGGGGGTTAGAACCCGAACGACAATGTTTCTACCTAAGTACGAGGGGCGCGCTACGTTCAGGGGAAACTAGATGAATAGTCTGTTACTCTTCAGTTAACAGGGAAAGTAAACCCCTGTTATCACTAAGCCACTCTCACACTTACGACTGTCGATCCTTGGGGCAGCACCAGCTGAACCCCCTTCGCGAGGTATGTACCTGCGCGGAAATCTTTGTCCATCGAGCAACTCCGAAGCGAAAACGAAAGCGAGAGAAAACCCGAGTCGCATGAAAACTAAACACAGAAAAGTAGTGCGTCGGAGCCGGTCAGTAAAGTCGACCGAACTCCGCGCTGTCGAAGTCCAACTGATTCGAAGATTCGACGCGTTGGTCGTAACCTCGAAATTTTCGCCTGTATGTTACGATGGCGATTTTGTCGCCGTCCAATCGTTGGCGACTTCTTGACGCCCACTTTTTTGGGTTTTCTGTCCGGTGTCCAATTGGGGACACTTCCGGAAAGTTGAATCTTGACGGCTACCGTAAACCGTCGATGTCCTTAAAGAGAGTCGGCTTCAATTAAATTTGCCGACTTCAAGTTTTAATCTTCCGAGTACTCGGAAGTTGACCATCTGTGAGTTTTGTCCAAATTTTCCCAAGAAAAGTCAATTTTGAAGTCCTTATTTCCCGCCCTCATCGCCGGATGTCCAGCGAAATCAGATCCTAAACTAACAAAATTTGAACTGCTTCCGGTCCCAGCTTAACTTAAACTATTGCAGATACTTTCGGGTCACGCAATTTCCGTCTTCAGCCCCAATTAGCGTGACAATCTGCTCGGATTTCGAACTATTTACTCTTCCCAGCCCATCCGAGTCGGCAAACATCAACTCGGCCTTTGTGGTTTTCGACTTACCGCCCTCCTAATTAAGCTAAATTAAATTTAAGAGTGACCCCAACTAGCGAGGACATCTTAGAAAAGCAAGAAAGATCAAGCTAATTTGTAATTTTCGGGCGAGTGTGCATGTTTCAAAGTCACGCTGGGGGGGGGAACCGACGACGGGAGAGCGCTCGTCTCGAAGTCAGAGACGGGGCAGATCCTTGGCCTACTCCTAACTGGTCAGGGACCCTGCTTCAAGCCCCCTAGGGTCCGCGGGAGGGCCCTAAAGTCGCCCCCCGTTCGTCCTATCCGTCCACGTCTTGTTCGTCCGTAAAACTCTGAAATTTAATGTCTTTTAGCACGTGGTGTCCTCGTCCGTCCGTTTTTTTTCTGTGTCCTTATATATATATATATATATATATATATATATCTTACATGGAAACACACACACATATACAAACATATCACAACACACACTAGACATGTCGGCGTCCTGAGCGACAGAAAGGTCGCTCAGAATAAACACACACATACGACACACCAAACACAACAACAAAGCGACACAAAAGAAAACCGACCAGAAACGTCGGTTAGAGAGAGAAAACGAGGGCAAAAGAGAAAGGACAGCGAGGACACGAGGAGGGTGTGGGAAGGGGAACGGGAAAAGGGAAATCCCGGGGGATTTTCGAGGGGCTGGGCCAAATTCGGTCCCAGGACGGAAAACGGGGTCGATTGATACCAAACACAGTGGGGAAGGACGTAATAACGGGTCAGAACCCACTTATGGGTTCCCATATGTATTAGTGTGGGGAGCTTTAGCGGGCTCTCCTGCATTAACGGATGGGCGGAGCGACGCCCGCCGGGTATCGTTGGATTCACCGTCCCACGGCGATTTAAATGAAGGGTGATATCGCCACTGCGGCGGCAGGAGTAAAAACGGTACTAATACCGCGGCGATTAGAGAGAGTGATGGTTACGGTGGGGGCGCGTTTGTTGGTCGTCCGGGTTAACGGGGCGACGGAGCAAGACCCGCCGGGTATTTTTGCGGATGTATCATCGAGACGAATCCAATGAGGGGTGGTTCGCCCATTTTAGAGTGGGGCGAAAAATCTCGAATTATCGGTGCCCATCAGCGGTTGACAACAGCTTTCTAGGCATCTTTGAGTGGCTGCCGCGGGTCGGAATGGGTTCGGGCGGAGGTTCGACGCATATTGTTGGACTCCACTGTCGCGATGACCAAAACGAGGGGTCGCATGCGCCGGTTCTGACGCGGGGTATAGCGACGGGAATGTCGGAAAGTGGGGTTTTGTATTGGCTGCATACTGCAATAGGTTACAGAAACAAGGCGGTTCTGCCCAGAAATTGTCCACAGGGCACACACATAAATAGATACATGTACATATTTTATATATATGATATGTCCTAACTACATGGAAAGTGACAGTCCGGGTTCCACGGTGACAATCCTACCTAGCGTAAGTAGCGATTGTCTCTACGTGTTGCAAGCGAAGTTCTGGCGGTGTCCGGGGCGATTTCGGAGGTCCCCTCACATTTCCCCAACGTGTTCCACCCGTCTATTATGGTTATGTTCCGGATCACAGCACCGTAGACGGTGGCGGGCCTTCGGATTAACCCGGCATCCGTCGTTCCGCATGCTTGCGAAGGCTACCAAAAGTATGATTTTCGCTTATTTTGACTTGCTGTTTTCCGTGACCATTGCTCAGTGTGTCGCTAAAACCAAGTAAATTTTATATTTTTGATTTCGGTCTTAATAAGTTTGGTTTTCTTGAACGTGCAGCCAAGGGCCTCCTATTCCCGGACGGTCGTAACCGTCAACCTATAGCACGTAGTGTTTGTTGAATGAGTTTTAGGCTAGTTCCCCGTTTCCACTGGCATGGGGCTTCTTCTGCAATCTCCCAGATCGGTGGGGGGGCGGTTTACGATCTTATAATTTCGTCAAACGGTGACACTCGTCCCTAATTACAGAACGGTACAAGCGACATGTTATACGGAAACGGTAGATCAATATGCAAGCAATACCTCTATACAAAATCGGTTCATTGGTACCCAAGCAATACTTTCATACAAAATGGATCACTGGTATACAAGCGACAATTCTATACAAAAGCAATACTTTTACACAAAACGGTTTATAGATATTCATACGATACAAAACCCATACTTTCAGACAAAACGGTTTATAGATATTCAAACGATACTTTTATACAAAAGCGATACTTTTATACAAAACGGTTTATAGATATTCAAACGATACTTTTATACAAAAGCGATACTTTTATACAAAACGGTTTATAGATATTCAAACGATACTTTTATACAAAAGCGATACTTTTATACAAAACGGTTTATAGATATTCAAACGATACTTTTATACAAAAGCGATACTTTTATACAAAACGGTTCATAGATATTCAAACGATACTTTTATACAAAAGCGATACTTTTATACAAAACGGTTCATAGATATTCAAACGATACTTTTATACAAAAGCGATACTTTTATACAAAACGGTTCATAGACATAAGTGACATTTTTGGTTTAACTGGTACATTAATGTGAGTGGCATTTTTATGCAAAATGGTCATGTGCCGACGTCTCCCGGTACGATTTTAGGTACGAAGGTCCTGAAATGCTCGTGACAGGGCCGAAGCGGCCCTGTTACATATGCAGCAAGCTCGTTCGAGCGATTATGAAAAAGCTAAACCAGTCAGCCGATACAATATACAAAAAAGCAGTCAGCAAACACCAAAAAGGCTGTGTGCCACTTATAAAAAAAATCCCGAAGCTTCCCGCAGAGGTGCGAACCAACCCATCTTCCTGAAAAACCCCCGCACGCCCCCCCCCAGTGCCCAAAGTAATTTATGCGAATTTTTCATGAAGATACCACCACCCCCCCCCCGAAACCCACCCACCCCAGGCCCCTACCCTCCTCCCCCCCAAAAAAAAAAAAAAACCCAAACCCCCCTCACAAAATACAATAAAAAAATCCTTCCCAATACAAAGGACATTAGCTAGCCATACTACAAGAAACAAAAATAATTATTTTTTATAAAAAAAAAATATTTTTATTTTATTATAATTTTTTTTAAAAATAAAAAAAACAAAAAATAGGGACACAAAGGAAAACAAAAAAAAAACCACACACACACACCTCTCTCCACAACACTCACCAAGAATGCTTTGAATATAACGCGGCCTCAAAATAAATCTATATAAGAAAAGCAATGTACAAATTTTTCTAATAAATACGCTCCGTTCGTGCGGTAAATATCCTACAGAGCCAAGTAAAAAAAAAAAAAACGACCCCGCCCCTATAAACCCAAACAAAAAAAAAAAAAAACACACAAACCCAAAAAAACAAGCCAAAACAATCAAACCACACCACAAACCAACACACCAAAAAAAAAACAAAGAAAGCGCCCGGCCCAATCATTAGATTTTTTCCATCCATAAAATTTCCTCCTATTTTTATATTTAAACCAACCAACACAAAAACAAACACATCCTACACAACCAAAACAAACACACCCCCCTTAGCACCCCCCACCAGCCCCACACACACCAAAAAAAAACACCCACCCACAAACCCCCCCCCCCCCCCAATATGCTAAAACCGATATTGAGTCAGCTTTGAGAACGTCACACGAAAAGGATGCTGAGTATCCCATTCCGTCCGGACTCCTGAAAGATGAGCTCATCGTCCAATTATAGCCATACGAATAAAACCTTCTTCGTACACTATTTCATTCAGACCTCGAGCGCAGCCGGGAACGGTCTCTCAACTGCTAAAAACGTATATTCCCTATGATGTCGGGAAAATGTTGCAATTGCCTGATTTTTTGAAACTACGAAACGCTGCTTTGAAATTGTGGAACAAATGCTGACCGGAACCACAGAAACTGTCAGCAAAGATTGTTTGTTACGAGAAGTCTTCGTTTCTGCCTTAAAACAATGAGGTGCTGATGTCTTGCTTATATTCGATAAAACACAAGACCAAATAATAAAACGTTTTGACAATTATGGCGAAACAAAAGCTTCGCAAATTACTAAATGAAAAGTACCTTGGAGAGCAGAAACCATCTTCAGCCCTACGCCACCTAAAACAACTAGCTCCAATTGTAAAAATTTGATAAAATCTCGTTTTTAGTAATTCTTCCAACGGAAATTCGTATAGTTTTATCAATACTAAGTGACGATACACCTTTTCATCGACTATCTGACGCAGCTGACAAGACGACTGACCAAACTCCCTTAACCAATAGAACCTACACCGTTTTCAGAAACGCCACAACAAGTACGGCAACAGCTTAAACTGAAATTTGTAGTTTATAAGACCAAATTTCAGAACTAGCTAAGCCGGTAAAGGCAGTTACGTCAAACTTTCACCATTCCCGGTACCGTAAAGTTAATAAAAAATAGAATTATCAGTCTGGCCTCCTATAATCCGCACTAAAACGAGCTCAACAGAAATACATTTTCGGATAACCAGAAACGTACGAATTTGCAAGAAGACGCGAACACAAACATCCAGCTATGTTCTTATCACTGACGCTTTGGCAACGGCGCACTAAAATGCACATGCAATTCGTAACCGTATTCAGAAACGATTCTCCTCCGCCATGGACGCGGCAAACGTCGAAGTAAACGCAGTTCTATTCGCTGCTACGTCAATAGGTCAATTTATGGTCGATAAAGGCAGCGATTGCAGCCTCCTACCGCAACATTTTGCTTATTTTTGAAAACTTGTTTCTAGCGAGACGCCGCTACAACTTTCCGGTGTTAATGACTCAGAAATTAAAACTTTTGGGCGAAGAAATTTAGCATTTCGCATTAATTGCCTTCGATGCAATTTCACTTGGAATTTTTTGGTTGCAGATTTTGTTCAACCAATCTTGACCGCGGTTTTTTCGCTGCGCATAAATCGATTGTTGACTGCTATAATAACACACTGATTGACAGCAGGACATGCGGTGCTCGCGTACATGCAGTCAATCTAAACAAACAAAATTACAATATATATAGACTACTAACAAAATATTCAAGTCTATTTAAGAATATTGCAGTTAAAGAAATTATTTCTCATCCTGTTAAGTATTTTATTACAACATTTGCTCATCCCACTTTGGCCAGGCGAAGACGGTTATTTGGACAAATAATCCAAATAGCTAGAGAACATTTTACAAAACTTGAGAAGTACGGCATAGTTTATCGCGGCGTGTCTTCTTGTTCAACACCCCTTCACATGATCCCTAAAACGATAATGCAAATCTTTGGTGACCATGTGGTGATTATCGCCAATTAAACAAACAAACACCGCCCGATCGCAATCCAGTGCCTAACATTGCTCACATAACTAACGAGCTACACTGTTATACTGTGTTCCCTAGACTTGGTTTAGTTAGTGCATACTATCAGATACCAGTTGCTAAGAAAGACCAATCAAACTATTGCAACAACATTTGGCTTATTCTTATATACGCGCATGCCACTAGATCTTCGAAACGCGCCGCAAACTTTCCTAACGTTTGACTGACACCGCTTTACGGACTTGACATTTGCAAAAGCATATATGAATGATATTTTGATAACAAGTCTCGCCACTGCTGAACACACTACACATCGAGAGTAAGTTTTTAACGCCTACATAAGAACAATCTACGCCTAAAAATAAAAAATGTTAATTTCATGAACAACAGGTCAATTTTGTAGTTTCCTAAAGAGATTTCTCAACATGCCATCAGACCAATTCCGGAAAAAGTAGCTGCTATCGTGTTTTCGATAGAATTTCGTCACCAACTACAGTACGTGAATTAAAGAGTTTTTCGGGAGCAGCAGGTTTTTATCACCGTTTTGTAAACTTATCTGATATTGTTGCACCCGTTAACCTCACTAACACGAGGACTGAATATCAGAAGCTCTGCAAAATTGAAGTATGATCAACCTGCAATTGATGCATTTACTACGCTTGAGCATGCTCTTTTTCCGTTTCTTTAGCGTTCCATAGTCCTAAAGCCACGATTGGATTGACGATGGATGCATCATCGACTGCAGTAGGTCCAGGTTTCGATCAAATCACGGACAATCAAAAACAACCACTCCCATTTTTCTCTCAAAAACTTTGCTATGCAGAAGCACGCATTAAGTCAGCATTTGACCGACAACTCATTTCAATTTATACGAGTTTAAAAGATTTTAGCTGACTTCTTGGTGTTCCATTTCGAATCGTCACTCATCAGAAATCGTTAGTAAATGCGTTTTCTAAGAATAACCAACACCACAGCAATCTGGTTGGAGTTCGTATATCTCTGAGTTTAACTGCTCAATTAAACATATTTCGGTGGCAGTGAACGGAGTCGCAAACAATCTGTCACGAGCTGTACAATCAGTTACAGTGCATTTTGAAGACATTCGCAAACGCACATGCTAGCGACACTAACTTGCAAAAACATTTTTTCAAAATACAGCACAACCACTGCCGGAACAAACAATCGACGGTAAAAAAGTAATTTTTTGCCGTACGTATTCGTCCCTTTATACTGAGCCCAATGAAATATCAACCTTTTCAAAGTATCTATAATTTATCACATCCAACTCCCGGCGAAACTTTGAAATTAATTAAACAGCAATATACTTGGGCGGAAATGTCTAAAGAAATGCCTTTGGACTAAACATTGCGGAGAGTGTCAAAAATCAAAAATGTGGAGACGTACAAAAGCACTAATCGAAAATATTTCAACAACATCACGTTTTAGTATAGTTAACACTGATTTAGTTGGCTCTCTTTCACCATCTAATGGTTTTCAATATCTCGTGATATTAATAGATCATTTCACTAAATGGGTTGAAATGGTTCCCATAACAAATATGACAACAGAATCAGTTGTACATGGTTTTTTTGCATACTTGGGTTAACCGTTTCAGACGTCGGACCTTAATATCAGACCAGGGTAATCAATTTGAATCTATTGTGTGGAACATTCCCATAGGTTACGCATTGATCGAAAACTCAGAACAGCAAACCACCCAGCTACAAATGGCGCAATGGATGGTTTTCATAGAACATTAAAAAGATGCACTACTAGCAAACTGCACGCAAAAAAAACTGGTATTTCTCGCTCCCGCTTACGCTTTTAGAACTCAGATCAACAATAAATGAACAAACATTCAGTCCTTTACAATTAGTTTATGAGTCAAACATGGAACTTCCAATCCAATTTTTTTGTACCAGCAAAACCGAAAGTAGATAATCCAAGTACTAATTTCCTGGAAAAATTTGTTAATCTTCTTAGACAATTTTCCAAACCAGAACACACGCATCATGTAGTTCATTTGGTACCCCACAATTTAGCAACATCCACTTCGTAATAAATATCCAAATTCATGACTAAGCAACCACAACGCTGGTCGTTCCAGAGCAATAAGACGCGATGCCAATACTGCTAACATTAATGACCGCGAAGAAAAAATCTTTGTCCACAGAGTAATACCTGCATTTTTACAAAACAATCTAGAGTTATCCGCAACTAACTTGGGCAGAAAACATGGTCCATATGAAACTCTAAATTCACTATCTTCGCAAAACACCTAGTTTAACAAAAACCTTATTGAAAACACGTTAATCATTGCAAAATTTCGAGCGTACCCATCTTGGCCTGCAGTTGTGGTCAATCCAAGCAACAGCCCTTTACACTCTTCTCGCAGAAAAAGTGCTGATGTAGCTGTTAGGTTCTTTGGCACAAATAAATATGCGTTTATACCAATGCAGAACGTTACACAGTACAAATATTAGAAAACTAATTACAAAGCATTAAACCTAGAATATTCAATAGCTGAGGATTTTTTGAAAGGACAGTGTGACGTTGATTTTAAAAAGTCATCAAAAGTCGCTAAAGAGGTTCGTCCAATTTAAGTTTTGAGATCCTCCGCTTGTTTTGGGCAATTAGAACTTGTTCATTGATTCGAGCAAGTCCAGATGAATGGTAGTAGTTATGTTATAGTGTGTGCCTGAATGCAGACGGAATTGTTTTGCAAAACGTATCATTAAACCTGTAGCTTAATTAACAATTTAAGCAATGATGGAAACGCTCTTTTACTCAACCCATCTAACCAATAGAGCTTTATCCAACTTCACTTTATTCCCACAAGAATTAGCGAACGTCCATTCAACAATACCAAACAACAGTACGCATACTACAAAAATATAATGCTAAACGATCGGGTGCGTGCCGATTTGGTCTTGGCAAGTAAAAATGCAGCAGACTGTAAGCGAATATCAACAGCTGCAGATGCTGCACGCAGAATTAATGAAAGAAATGGCATGCAAAACGTATCATTAAACCTGTAGCTTAATTAACAATTTAAGGAATGATGGAAACGCTCTTTTACTCAACCCATCTAACCAATAGAGCTTTATCCAACTTCACTTTATTCCCACAAGAATTAGCGAACGTCCATTCAACAATACCAAACAACAGTACGCATACTACAAAAATATAATCTAAACGATCGGGTGCGTGCCGATTTGGTCTTGGAAAGTAAAAATGCAGCAGACTGTAAGCGAATATCAACAGCTGCAGATGCTGCACCCAGAATTAATGAAAGAAATGGCATGCAAAACGTATCATTAAACCTGTAGCTTAATTAACAATTTAAGGAATGATGGAAACGCTCTTTTACTCAACCCATCTAACCAATAGAGCTTTATCCAACTTCACTTTATTCCCACAAGAATTAGCGAACGTCCATTCAACAATACCAAACAACAGTACGCATACTACAAAAATATAATCTAAACGATCGGGTGCGTGCCGATTTGGTCTTGGCAAGTAAAAATGCAGCAGACTGTAAGCGAATATCAACAGCTGCAGATGCTGCACCCAGAATTAATGAAAGAAATGGCATGCAAAACGTATCATTAAACCTGTAGCTTAATTAACAATTTAAGGAATGATGGAAACGCTCTTTTACTCAACCCATCTAACCAATAGAGCTTTATCCAACTTCACTTTATTCCCACAAGAATTAGCGAACGTCCATTCAACAATACCAAACAACAGTACGCATACTACAAAAATATAATCTAAACGATCGGGTGCGTGCCGATTTGGTCTTGGCAAGTAAAAATGCAGCAGACTGTAAGCGAATATCAACAGCTGCAGATGCTGCACCCAGAATTAATGAAAGAAATGGCATGCAAAACGTATCATTAAACCTGTAGCTTAATTAACAATTTAAGGAATGATGGAAACGCTCTTTTACTCAACCCATCTAACCAATAGAGCTTTATCCAACTTCACTTTATTCCCACAAGAATTAGCGAACGTCCATTCAACAATACCAAACAACAGTACGCATACTACAAAAATATAATGCTAAACGATCGGGTGCGTGCCGATTTGGTCTTGGCAAGTAAAAATGCAGCAGACTGTAAGCGAATATCAACAGCTGCAGATGCTGCACCCAGAATTAATGAAAGAAATGGCATGCAAAACGTATCATTAAACATGTAGCTTAATTAACAATTTAAGGAATGATGGAAACGCTCTTTTACTCAACCCATCTAACCAATAGAGTTTTATCCAACTTCACTTTATTCCCACAAGAATTAGCGAACGTCCATTCAACAATACCAAACAGCAGTACGCATACTACAAAAATATAATGCTAAACGATCGGGTGCGTGCCGATTTGGTCTTGGCAAGTAAAAATGCAGCAGACTGTAAGCGAATATCAACAGCTGCAGATGCTGCAACCAGAATTAATGAAAGAAATGGCATGCAAAACGTATCATTAAACCTGTAGCTTAATTAACAATTTAAGGAATGATGGAGACGCTATTTTACTCAACCCATCTAACCAATAGAGCTTTATCCAACTTCACTTTATTCCCACAAGAATTAGCGAACGTCCATTCAACAATACCAAACAACAGTACGCATACTACAAAAATATAATCTAAACGATCGGGTGCGTGCCGATTTGGTCTTGGCAAGTAAAAATGCAGCAGACTGTAAGCGAATATCAACAGCTGCAGATGCTGCACCCAGAATTAATGAAAGAAATGGCATGCAAAACGTATCATTAAACCTGTAGCTTAATTAACAATTTAAGGAATGATGGAAACGCTCTTTTACTCAACCCATCTAACCAATAGAGCTTTATCCAACTTCACTTTATTCCCACAAGAATTAGCGAACGTCCATTCAACAATACCAAACAACAGTACGCATACTACAAAAATATAATCTAAACGATCGGGTGCGTGCCGATTTGGTCTTGGCAAGTAAAATGCAGCAGACTGTAAGCGAATATCAACAGCTGCAGATGCTGCACCCAGAATTAATGAAAGAAATGGCATGCAAAACGTATCATTAAACCTGTAGCTTAATTAACAATTTAAGGAATGATGGAAACGCTCTTTTACTCAACCCATCTAACCAATAGAGCTTTATCCAACTTCACTTTATTCCCACAAGAATTAGCGAACGTCCATTCACCAATACCAAACGACAGTAAGCATACTACAAAAATATAATCTAAACGATCGGGTGCGTGCCGATTTGGTCTTGGCAAGTAAAAATGCAGCAGACTGTAAGCGAATATCAACAGCTGCAGATGCTGCACCCAGAATTAATGAAAGAAATGGCATGCAAAACGTATCATTAAACCTGTAGCTTAATTAACAATTTAAGGAATGATGGAAACGCTCTTTTACTCAACCCATCTAACCAATAGAGCTTTATCCAACTTCACTTTATTCCCACAAGAATTAGCGAACGTCCATTCAACAATACCAAACAACAGTACGCATACTACAAAAATATAATCTAAACGATCGGGTGCGTGCCGATTTGGTCTTGGCAAGTAAAAATGCAGCAGACTGTAAGCGAATATCAACAGCTGCAGATGCTGCACCCAGAATTAATGAAAGAAATGGCATGCAAAACGTATCATTAAACCTGTAGCTTAATTAACAATTTAAGGAATGATGGAAACGCTCTTTTACTCAAACCCCTCTAACCAATAGAGCTTTATCCAACTTCACTTTATTCCCACAAGAATTAGCGAACGTCCATTCAACAATACCAAACAACAGTACGCATACTACAAAAATATAATCTAAACGATCGGGTGGGTGCGTATTTGGTCTTGGCAAGTAAAAATGCAGCAGACTGTAAGCGAATATCAAAAGCTGCAGATGCTGCACCCAAAATTAATGAAAGAAATGGCATGAAAAAACTTATCATTAAACCTGTAGCTCAATTAACAATTTGAAGGAATGATGGAAAATGCTCTTTTACTAATCCACTCTAACCAAGAGAGCTTTATCCAACTTCACTTTATTCCCACAAGAATTAGCGAATGTTACCATTTACCAATACCAAACAACAGTACGCATACTACAAAAATATAACGCTAACTATTGGGTGCGTGCCGATTTGGTCTTGGCAAGTAAAATGCAGCAGACTGTAAGCGAATATCAACAGCTGGAGATGCTGTACTTAGAATTTAATGAAAGTAATGGCATGAAAAAACGTATCATTAAACCTGAAACCACGTATTAAAGGACGATGGAAACGCTCTTTTACTCAACCCATCTAACCAATAGAGCTTTATCCAACTTCACTTTATTCCCACAAGAATTAGCGAACGTCCATTCAACAATACCAAACAACAGTACGCATACTACAAAAAGATAATCTAAACGATCGGCGTGCCAATTTGGTCTTGGCAAGTAAAATGCATAATAGCTGGTAAGCGAATATCAACAGCTGCAGATGCTGCAACCGTAATTAATGAAAGAAATGGCATGAAAAACGTATGATTAAACCTGTAGCTTAATTAACAATTTAGGATAATTATGGAAACGCTCTTTTACCTAATCCATTCGAACCAATAGAGCTATATCCAACTTCACTTTATTCCCACAAGAATTAGCGAACGTCCATTCAACAATACCAAACAACAGTACGCATACGCAAAAAAACAATAACCAAACGATTGGGTGCGTGCCGATTTGGTCTTGGCAATAAAAAATGCAGCAGACTGTCCAAGCGAATATCAACAGCTGCAGATGCTGCACCCAGAATTAATGAAAG
>JASANE010027227.1:0-11525 GCA_030248225.1 Trileptium ribeirensis
CCAATACAATACTAAACGAACCAAGTACAGAACGCAACGTATCGGTCGTTTATCGCTTTTGTACAAAAAGGCTCAGAGTCTGAATTCTGAGCTCAGTAATGATCCTTGAAATAGCACCAAATATGTTGTTTTTAACAAAAAACTGCTTGTGTATAGGGGATGTTTTATGAACGACAACAAGTTCGTTGGTGGTTTAACGTAAGCAGCAGTATGGCGCAGGCGAGGAATTATCCTATTTCGGAAAACTAGATGTGGGAGCGAGTCGTACGCGTACAAATACTTCTCCAATACCCTGCAAACTAGCTAATGCCCGAAGCTTAGCAAATAAAGTAACAATATTGGAGTGCCTTCTTAACAGTGGAAACTTTAAAATTATTACTTTCTATGAGACATGGTTACACGACGAATTTTCAAACTCAATGATTAACTGCCTGAGTTTTCAGTGTTCCGTAAAGATAGGGCAAGGTTCCGTGGAGGAGGAGGAGTTGCCATCTTTGTACATTACTCTGTGAAATCGTTGCCCATTAATTGTTCTAGCATAACTTTAGAGATTCTGTGCGTAGATTTGTATATACCAAATAAGCATAGATTAATATGTGTTTGCAGACCTAGCAATAGCACTAGTGAATATACAGTTGATCTAATTGATCACATGAACAAGCTTTGCCACGTCAACTGTCCAGTAACTCTGTTTGGCGACTTCAACTTTCCTTAAATAAACTGGAGGTCGCTAACATGGCCAAACTATGGCCAAGCTGCTATGTTTGCAGAATTTGGTATAGAAAAGGATTTCACTCAATTGGCTCAATTTGCTACGCGGGGCGACAACAAACTTGGCTTAGTCTTAACAAATTCATTGTTGAATGTTAGCAATGTCTCATAAGGCGAGATGTTTTCCGATCACATATCTATTGATTTCCATATTGCAGGTAATGCAATTGGTGAATCTAGGTCTTGTCTTGATATGTATTACGACTATATAAATGCTGATTACTCTGTTATTTCTGATCATCTGTCGCAATATGATTGGGATTATATGTTTTATTCAGTGTTCAATGTGGAAAAGAAATGGTACTTATTTTGGTCGGTAATTGTACATGTTAATGAAACTTTTGTTCCAAAGAAAGTTAAAAATTCCAAGTTTAGGTACCCGTCTCAAATTCGAAAAATGTTAAGTCATAAAAATAAACTCTGGCATTTAACCAAAAAACTCACGATTTTAACGAATATAAAATTTTTAGCAAAAAATGCTTGAAAGTTAATAATAAATACAAAAGATGGCGAGAAAACTGTGTCATCAAAAATTGTAATAGGAATTCAATAATTCAATTTTTAATTACGTCAACAGACATTTGTCGCGTAAAAGTAATGTTATGGTTCTGAGAGCACCGAACGGTGCACTTTGTCCCGATAACTCCACGTCCTGTGAAATTTTTTCTTAAGCTTTTGCTTCTGTTTTTATTTCTGATAAGAATTCAGTAACTTCTGATGTTCATCCTGTGACAGAAAGCCAAATTTCTTGTGGTTCTTTTAGCCCGCAAGTGGTATGGAAGGCGTCGCATAAGCTTAAACCTAAGCATAGCAGTACTCCTGATGGCTTTAGCCAGTTTCTCTTAAAGTAGCTAAAAGTTGTTATATCACTACCGCCTTCACACATTTTCGAACAATCATTTGCGCAGGGCGTTTTACCAAACGCGTGGTTACAATCCAACGTTGTACCAGTTACAAGAAAGAAGATTAATGTGATCCTTTGAACTATCGTACTATTACTTTATTGTCTTGTTGTTGTAAAGTAATGCAAACCATAATATGTGATGCTCTAAACTCATATTTGCAAGTAAACAGCTTTATATCACCTGAGCAACACGATTTTGTGTCCAAAAAATCCACTTGTACTCAACTCTTGGAAACTGTACATGAGTGGTATTTTGCTCTGGATTCAAAAAGGATGTAGATGTAGTATATATTGACTTTGCAAAACAGATTATTACTGTATCGCATGTTAAATTAATCCACAAACTGCCTTCCTTTGGTATTACTGGAACGCTACTAAAATGGTTAAAACATTTCTAAATAACAGACAATTGCGAGTGAAATTTGACAACACTTTGTCTCACCCACGAAATCTGGTGTACCGCAAGGTAGCGTTCTTGGACCCATTTTATTTTTGCTTTATATTAATGATGTAACATCTTGTTTAAACAATGTTTCATTTAAAAGATTTGCTGATGATGTTAAAATATATATTACCTTTGAAAGAACGATAACTGTTCTCATGTATCAATGCAAAACGTACTTAACCTACTGTTTAACTGGTCTTCCGACTGGCAGCTTACCATATCACCATCAAAGTGTGGAGTTTTGCATCTTGGTAAAAATAATCCAAAAACACGCTATAGTATAAATGGCATTGACTTGCCTACTAGGCATCAAGTAAAAGATTTGGGTGTAATAGTTAATTATAATCTAAAATTTAATTCTCATATAAATGCGGTAATTTCCAAGGCGCATTGTATTACTAACATGTTATTTCGTTGTTTTATAAACCGTGACCCACATGCCTTACTGCTTTGTTATAAATCCTACCTTCGGTCTCTTTTAGAATACTCATCGTCGGTCTGGTCACCCACATTCCTAATGGAGATAGACAAAATTGAACGCTTACAGAAATATTTTACTCGAAGACTAAATTATAGAAACAAAGGTGTCCCTATAAGTTACAAGGAGCGCCTAAGAGTTTACAACCTTGAACCCTTAGAGTTGTGGTGTCTGCGAGCAGACTTCTGCATGATTTTTAATGTCTGAACGCAGATGTAGATGCTTGTCAAAACCTTTTTATGTACTCGCAAAATACCAGTACACGAGGAAACGGTAAAAAACTGGTAAAACGTAAGTGTCACACCAATAGGCATGAAATAACTTTGCTTTCCGACAAGTTGATATATGGAACTGTTTACCAAACTCAGTCGTATGTTCAGCGGATTTAAGGACCTTGAAAAATCAGTTAGAAAAGGACATCAACTTGAATCAATATCTCTACTATAACCGGAACTTAAGTTGGATGTAAGAGTAGTACTCGTCCCCCTTTCTAACCTTTTTATTGAATATTTCTGGTTGCTGCGTATTCACAATTCATATTTATTTTCGAATATTTCGTTGTGTCAAGTATATCTATATGCACGTAGTCTTGATGTTCAATAAACTTTGACTTGACTTGACATGTTTGCGTTGTCGAACACTGTAAATCTGATAATTTCATATGTTATTTCATTAATGCACGACTTTAGTGTGTATCTCGCACTATGTTTAGCACATAGCAGCTGGCGTCATCAACCAATCTCGGATAACATGACTGCAAATCGCTTATACAAAGCATACCGCCATGTAGGAGATATGATTACGCATCATGCATTGAAGAATACGAGATTTCCTCTTCGCCGCATAAAATGTAAAATCAACGACAAGCCAAATAGCAATTAATTCAGGATCTTATAGAGTTTAAATAAAATTAATTGAACGTGTCAATATAAAGCAATTTCTAAACGACTCACACAGCTAACTTGTTAATCAGGATATCTGATTAATGTTGCATAAAATTATTTGCGCAGAAGTGGTAATTATACCTGATCCTCTTGCGGGTTCGTTGAGGTCGAATCCATTGTCTTCACTAAAATTGTAATACCCTTTTAGTTGATCGACATGTCGACATTGGCCGGTTTGTAGCGACGGTATTGTTTCTATAACTGTCATTGCCACACTTGCTATCACAATAAATACGGATACGATTGCGTACGCCTAAAATACCAATCCTACAACGTATTCTGACGAAGTATGTCGTTCGGGATATGCACAACTGGCAGACAAATGTCTCTTGAAAAGCCGTGTTTGCTTAGATAGTGAAATAAATATGAAGTTCTTTGTAAATCAAATGCAGTTAACCATTCTACGTAATTACATTCATAAATTCATTTTTACAACACATTGTTTAGGCTGCAGGTACATATGTAATAACGGATACGCAGCTGCATGGCGCAACTTCCTAACACTATGAGTAGTAGGAAAAATGCCGGTTCTGGCTCATTTTATTAATGACCTGTCAAATTTTTAGGAGAAATAATGATTAATGACCCTGGGTAACGTAATCTGTCAAAAATGATTAATTGCCCCTATATAATAAATACATGTATACGTAATACATATAATAATGATCACCCTCTCAGTCAAATTTTTGGGGGAATAATGATTAATTTTTCTAGAAATTATTATCCCTTCTATCCTATCTCGTCCACATATATTCCCACAATATAAACTCCTCTCCCACTCAAACTAATTTTTAACAATTAATCTCTTCAAGTAAATCACTAATCAAATCAAGTATCGCAGAATTTCTGTTTTCTTACAAATCAATGTTTTTACTATTTATGTAACAAAACATTTTAAAACACACTTAAACGCATATTATGTAATACCTTAGAAGTTTTTTAAACCACACTTAATATATATCTGCATAATAAATTGTTTATAAATTATATTTATAAAGTTTTTATGGTTCACCGTTGCTTGTTATTAATAATTATATTGTTAATATATTTAAAGTTGTATATTATATTTTAACTATTTATAAAAACATAATGCTTCAAAATATTACCAAAGGGGTTTTTTAATTTCGTAATTAGGAACCATATCAAAATTATGAAGCCAATGGCCTGATGAATACTTTCAGGTTCTTCTTTTAGTTCGCTGTTTTGTTTATATGTTTGGCGTTCAATGCACGTACGTATCAGGTTTCACACAAAACAGTGGCTGGACGAATGCGCCATGACTCGGCGTTTTTGCAACCCGTAATTAACTAGTAAACCCAACCATTCCAACATTTTTGGCTTCTTACTCTAAAGCAAAATATCTAATTTCTTGAATTTGAACCCGAACATTCACTCGAAACATCTAGTATTTTTAGAATGTAAAACAGTAACAGTGGTAAATTTCCTCTCACCTTTACACATGAGATCAAATATCTTAAGTTTAGACCTCCAATGAATCAGGGTTTAAGAAGGGGACGGGTGCATGGAGCGCTTCTGGTTTTGATAGATAATGGTTGCGGGCCGCGGATCATCAGCACCTAGGCACGTCGATATAGATCAAATACATATGCATTTTCATATAAATAATGACTTGTCATGAACATAATTCGTATTGATATATGAGAAACACTGCTAATTTTTTATATTTCCTAAAATTATTTCAGGGCTGTCATCATCATCATTAATAATGCTTTGACCAAATTCATGAGATATGCTGTTATTGATTGAAACCATTGGAAACAATTCTTGCATATCCAAGCTTGATTCAGTTTCTGAATCGTTAAGTGGTTCTATCGCTTCAAAATTCATTGTCAAGGATTCATTGTTATTATAATTATTTGAGTTTACTTCTGGTGCCCCGATGTCAAAATCATCAATATCTGAGTGCGTAAATGATATGTTTCCTACGGTATTCCACGATACCAGAGACGCGTCACTATTTATAGATGAAGTCAAGGAATGTTCGCTGCTTCTGTCACAAGTATCTTCAACTTCATATTCAAATTTCGCGACATATTTACGTTATTATAAACGTATTCTGGATTGAATAAACGGCTTTGTTTCAGCATATCATAGTCTGCCTCATTATTTTGACATAATCCATTACACTTAAAAAAATCGATTAATATATCCTGACAGAAAACCAGACTTTTAAGGGATTCCCAAGCCGCTGACCACTTAACCAAACATTGCAAGCCATACTTGTTATCATCATGCTGAAAATATATGGTAAAAACGAAGTCTAGAAACTATTCAAAATATACACTCCACGGCTGAGTACTGTTTAACGTTTCTTTTTCAGAGTTTGCTTATAACACTAACAACCTTTGTATTTGTAATACATTTTGTTTTAATTGTGTAAGGCTTTCAAACATCTCACGTGTGTTAACTCAAAGCGGATAATAACAAGCGTGACTGCTCTTTGCTTATTTTCGGATAACAATATTTTCAATGTCAGATAAGTATTTTAGATAGAATGTTATTACTGATATTTTGATGAAATGTCAATAGAATAAATTTTTCTGAAATATCTAAAACTAAAATAATTTTTAGTCGGACTATGTTATATATTTGGAGATGAACCATCTGAGTAATACAATGAACTACTTTCACTAGAGTATGGTATCACTTAAAAGCGTATTTGTGATTAATTACAATTAACACAATCGAACTTGTAGAAGCTTTATATGCGTTTCAGCATAAAATGAATACCAACTAAATCACAAGCAATGATTGCATATATTACTCTTATGTATATAAAATAGATCCGTACAAATACTAATTCCGAAAATACTATATTCATTACATGCAGCTATTACAGCGACCGATGGTAAATAAATTTTGTACTTGACTTCTCAATGTCTTGTCACATACGCAGCTGAAGACACTATCCTAAATTTAACTACATTGATCGAAGTTCATCGCTCAAAACATTGATATTAATGTTTTATATAGTATTTCTTGCACTTAACTAAAATGTAATTACATAACTAATTTTGTTGCTTATAGTAGAAACAATAATTTTTAATTAATCCACATTTTGGTTATTCTGGTTATTTTGGCTATTTTGGTTATTTACAAAATTCTCTATTATTGGTTATTAATTTACATGTACGATAGAAACATCGTCGTATAATTTTACTAGAAATACTTACCTATGACCATTTTCTACGCAAATTTTTAATGTCGTTACTCAATAAAGTTGATTTCCCAGTTAACTAAAAATCTCACTAAAAATATTATTTACAAAAAAACATATACTGCATGTCTTAGTAACAACACCTTTAAATATAATTTTAAAACTGTAACACTTACAATTAGTTTAATTTTATCTATAAAGGCTGTTGCATCATGTTTACATATTGACTTTTCACAATTTCGAGGTCTTAACGAGTATTTGTGCTTATGTTCCAACACCTGACTTCCACTGTACCGCGTAGAAAAATGTCTTGCTAACTCTTGTTCACATCCAATTAAAGTGTTCACCGGTTCCCAGCTGTCTTCCCAATTTGCAAGTAGAAACACTTGGTTCGACCATATTTTCTAAAATTTCATATTGAAAACAATTACCTTTTTTAATACATAATGAAACTACTGACACTTTTACAAACAGTTAAATATTCAAATCATATATATTGAATATCCTTAGTTATTACCTTCGCTGAGTCATAGCACCCGAAATTCTATGAAAATCCTATTAAAATTGCACAAATTTGTGACCATCATAACTTACTAGCACACGAAATAATAAGCTTTTTCTATTCGATGCGCCTTGGTCTCTAGTTGTACTCTCCAGTTGCAGTCAAAACTCTAGATTCACGTCTTAACTATTTTAGAGCCGAGAAATTTTATGATTTTTGCATTGAAGTATACGCTTTTGATAAAATACATAGCTAATAAAATAGCTTACTTTGTTTGTATTTGTTTTGTTTCAATTTGTTTCAATTTGTTTAATCCCCGGTTTGAGTTATTCTTTTCCAAATATAATACTCAACGGTGGTTGGGATTACGTCTATATTCTGTCACCTAATCCACTAATTTTCGAAAAAATTTCAAGATAAGTAAGATATTACGATTTTTTATACAAAGCAAATCAAATAAAAGCATGTAATACAAAAACACATGAATAGTGTTGGCTTATATTTTATCTAAATACGACAGCTTATTACCTATCTGACTACAGCCTCATGTGTACATACTACAATATGCATACTGTAACAAAGCAGTTAAGTCTGTTATATATATTACATGAAATATAGTTTAAAATTATGTAGTAATAATTTTTTACATCTCTAAGCAGCAAAAATCTTTTTGTATGTACATTTGTGATCCATGCTATATATCTTTTAAAATTCTTTAACGTTATACATTTTACTTACGTTTGCAGACACACTCTTTAAATTGAACCTCCTCTTCGAAGATATGGCACAAAACATTTCAAACAGCTATGAAATGAAATAGGAATTGAAATCAACAATCTTAATTCGACTGAAGTTAATAGCAAAATTTAAAACAAATGAACTTACATCAGCTCAGCTTAGTCTTAGCTCAACAACTGTATTTGCGTTCAGTGTATTCAGTGCAAACATTTAAACTAAGGATAAATTAGTTAGAAGCTAATGTACAGGATGCCTTGGCATCCCATTCCAAACACACAGGTCGTTGCATTCATTGCTTTCGACATTTCCGACGCAGTTCCAGCAATTCCACAGAGGTGGGGGGCAATGTTTCTGGTACATCCATTCCCTTAGCTTCTTGCTCGCGTAGTACAGCAACCTGCCGTTTTAACGCGCGAATTTGTTCTTCCTCACGCTGCCTTTTTGAAAAAAAAATTCGTATGGTATCCATATTGAATGCCTAAAATCAAAGAAAAATCCTTTTCATGTGCTAATTTTTTGGGTTTTTATTTAAAAAAATATACAATATACACAACAATAACAACTAAATCCATTGAATTTTTTTATCATCTTTAGTAATCTTCAAAGTTTTCGTAAATTCCCCCATAACGAACAGAATCATTGATTCATTTAGAGTTTTCGCAAAGTCCATAATCAATCTAAGATTGCCATCCTTTACCTTTGAAATGTAGCTACCGCAGCTACTTGAATGATCTGGAGACACGTCCATAGCAAATATCCCAAACCTTCCAAACATATCGATAGGAGAGAAGCCGAGATCCCGGTTCCGATAGTTTAGTCCGTGTAACAGCCTTGAATAAACCTCAGGACAACTTCTTGTGTTAACAACAAGCGGTGTTTGTCCAGGCAAAGTTAGATTGTTTACCAGCACTTGAAACGTTGAAATCTCCGGAAGCTTTAGATTGTAGACGTTCTTGCTCACATTTCCATTATAGGTGTCTTTTGACACCATCCACACAAATATCCTTCGAGGTAAATCATCCTCAAACAGCGTATAATCAAAGTTTTGGATATCTTTTCCTAAACCAAATGTTCGCAGCTCATAGGTCACACAGGGGTAGAGAGCTCCTTTTGATCGGTATATCTTATCGTAGTGATCCAAAGCACCACTTCTTAGCTTCAGCAGGCTTGCTCTTAGTATAGGTTCACTGATGATCATGCTGCATTCCGCATTGTCTTTTGCTTGAATAATTTGGGTTAGAGCACTTCGGGATAATTTCAACGATACTTCCGTTTGTGGCGGTAGATAACCACCATTGAATATTACTGAAGTTACCACCGGTAAATACAATGTACATTCATCGCTGTTGAAAAAGTACGCTTGCCTAGCTGTAGCGCCGTCATTGTCTTCGAAACTATCCATAGAATAGGCACTATCTTGAAACCAAAGAGCAGTACGAAGATGACAGTTTCTCTCCTCGCTTGAGTAATGTAAAAGGTTTAAGATATAGGTCATCCAAAGATAGTTTGCTTGGTTAGATGTTATTATTTCATTGTTGATTTTGACATCAACCTGACTAAATACTGCACAGCAAAATTGATTACAAGGCTCAACTGCAAGGGTTTATCTTCTATTTCGTTTCGTTGGAGGTGGCTTGTTGGCTGGGGCTTTGGGTGTTTGAGCTTCCGATTTAGTGATCAGCTTTACTTTGAATTTGAGAAACAGCAGATTCATATCCACCAAGTAGTCGGACTTTGGAATCTTAAATTCCAGTGGTGTCGCAGCATTCTCAATCTGTTGTCCGCTGATACTGGTAAACTCGACAAGCTCACAGCTCTCAAACCCATTTTGTTGCTGTGGTCTTCGGCTCCAGTTCAGATTACTCTTTTCCATATTAGAAAATTTTCTTAGATTTTAAATGTTTAAATTTCTTTTCACGTTTTTTAAACTTTCGTCTCACAACTTTTTTACGTTTTAACGTTTGCCGCTTAGACTCAAAGCTCTTTTGCTTAGGTTCCAGATTCTTGCGCTTGGGTTTTTGTCTCTGTCCCTGGAAAACTGGGTTGATTTTCCCACTAATAGACATTGTTCTAAATATTAACAGACCGAAATCCTTTTCATGTCTTTATAAACTTTAAATGTAAGTACAAAACTTTATCTGCTAACGAAGAAAGCCTGCTTCCTGCGTTGTCAGTAACCTCGAACACCAATTCTGAAGTAAATTTATTCTTCAATTTGGAGCAAGTGTCCACTTTTTGTCCAGTTAAAACACAAAGGGTTTCTGCAAAACCACGATTTAAAATTTTAGGTTCAATAAAATTTGCCTTTATATAGGGCATTTTATTTTTAACTATGGATCCAAATAACTTGTAACCCATTACAAGGACGTAATCAGCTTCAATTGGTATAGGAAGCTGTACTGTCAAATCATTTAACTTTCTCACAACAATAATCTCCATTTAAGCTGTTTATAAATAGCATTATAGCCTTTTCATGTAGTGATGTTGTTTTTTTCTTTATTTCAAAATTAATTTACATATATCGTTTACAATATCATACACATCACCGAGAGACCTTACACCTGTTATTACAATTTTGCCTGTTCTAAAAACTGATAATGTCGCGCTTTTATACCTAAAACTTAAACTTGGAAATAATTCGGGTGGGTATGTTATAGTGTAATAGCCTCTCAGCTTTTCATATAAATCATTTAAATTAACAACAGTATTACAGTTATACACTCCAGTTACTGAACAAATTTCAAACTCAAATTCATCAGTCCAGTATCCAAAGTTTTTCAGAAGTTTCTTCAAACTGCTTGAATCTAAGTAAACGTCGTTCATTGATTTGTATCCTGTTTGTACTAGTTTGTCATTTGGCCATATCATAACACTTCCATGTAACAATTTCATAGTTCCAGCACGAAAACGTCGACGATTGTATCGTAAACTGTGTAGAACGATGCTGAGTTGTAGTAAATTAATATTGCTGCTGGTTGCAGTCTTTACTACTAATTTGGTTATTTCGAAGTCCATGGCGAACTGACATCCAAAGTCGACCATACCAGTTGTCTTAAGTCCAAAGACTGGTGTCGTTTACGTTTACGTCCACTATATATAACCCAATTCCGTTGCCAAATTTACTTACCTCTGCAATCAGCATTTTTGTAGACATTAACAAGTCGTAGGTGGTGTTATGTTGATTTGCTTTAGCCTCCATTGCTTTAAGCACGACGTTATACTTGACCTTATCCCATTCTGTTTGGTCGAAAAATTTCGGATTTTCTCCAATATTTATGATTTTCTTTGGAGAACGCTCCATCAGTATCTCATATCTTGCTTCTTAGCAGTTGAAGTAATTCGCCTTTTCCAATTCATAATATTGTTGAATCCTGCTATACGTCATATCATCCACCTTGAAATCAGCAACATGTACGCTGCTCAACGGACAGTAGCCTGTAGCAAATAGCGCTAAGGCTCGACCGTCTTTCGATTCAAAAATCTTAAACGTAGTTGATGTTGACATATTGTTCAATATAAACGTTTCCGCTCGATACTTTTCTTTTCACAATAATACGCAACGAAA
>JASANE010027229.1:0-42942 GCA_030248225.1 Trileptium ribeirensis
GGTAGTGCGTGGAAGCGTGTACGGCTGAATTCTAGGACATGATGCAATATGGCAGGACTTCATCCCACGTAGTATGGTCCTTTTCAGGCAATACTACTCTTAGGAGAAACAGTAATGTGCGGTTAAAACGTTCAATTTCTCCGTTTGCCTTGGGGTTATAGCTGAGCGTCTCACGTTTAAAGTTGTGTAGTCTAGCACACAAGGCTTCCATTACTTCCGAGACGAAACATCCGCCTCGGTCTGAGACTAGCTCCTCGGGTGCGCCATAACGGCACACCACGTCCTCGACAAAGACCTTGGCTACACTCTTAGCGGTTTGGTCCGGTAGAGCAGCAGCTACCACTAGTTTCGTGAACTGGTCAATGAAGGCAATTACGTACCTATTTCCGTTTCGGGATAACACCCGGGTGTCTAGTATATCGACAAACATGCGGTGCATGGGTGCGCTAGCCAACGGGTTCTCTCCGAGCGCGGCTCGAACATTTTGTGGTAAGTTCCTTGAGCGTTGGCAGAGCATGCACCGCTTAACATATTCGTCTACGTCCTTACCCATGGTTTCCCAATAGTAGAATTGTTTAAGTTTGCTCAGTAGTCGATCCCGACCAGGGTGTCCACCAAACAGTGTGTCGTGTTCGTGCTTGAGTATTTGTCGTATAAGCAATCTGGGTACGCATAATTTTGGTCTATGGTCGTTTGGCATGATAGGATGTAAGTATAGAATAGCGGTATCGGGGCAGAGTCTGTAATGGTGGGCTTCTAGTTTGAGGGCGGTCGCTGCCTTTTCGTCGGCTGGCGACTGTCGCGTATGCAAATACCACCAAATAGGACCAAATTGTTTATCTATGCGTTGAATGTACGGTAAGTAATTGAGGAGGTTCCTCCCTTCGTGTTGTTGGAAGTGTGGTAAGTATATGTGTTCTCCAGTGTCATAGACCTGTTCAGGGCGTTGTAGTTGTATTCGCGGTCCGCATGCGTAAGCAACCCTAATTAAAGTGTCAAACTCCTCTACTTCGGGTAATCCTCCATATCTCTGTCTAGCAGTTGTCGGTAGCGTCCGTGGTCTAGCGGGTTCAGGTGTACCAGCCGTGGCGCGAGTCGAGCTTTCACTTGCCGCAATAGGAGCGGGCGGTGTCGGAGCGGTCGGGGGTTCCTGAGGCTGCGGGGGTCTGGCGGAGGGGTCTGGTGAAGGAGACGGTCCGTGGGTCGGTTCATCAGTGGGTCCTGGCGGTCCTGGGGCCGTCGTTCGTCTCCCGGGGACCTCAACTCCTTCAGGCCATAGGTCGTCTATGTCTCCACAGAAGATGAAGCGTGTTGGATCCGGTAGGGGATCATAACCAGGTCCTCCAAACATACGGTAGAAGCGTTCCCGAACGTACTCGGGTGGTAGAGTGACAGGAGCGTCCGGGGGAAGTCCCATGAGTTGTCGAGTAAGTCGTTTCCAAACTTCTTCGGTGGGAAATCGACGGGGCGGTTTAGCTGGAGCTTTGCCTTTACCACGATCCTGTCCTTTGACAGCTACAGCAACCATTCGAGGATGGTCCTGTTCGTCCTGCTCCGCTTCGTCCGAAGAGCGGGAAAATTCCACGTCATGTCGAGGATCGCGCGAAAGGCCGTCTGCGTTGGCATTAGCCTTACCGGGTCTATATTCGATATTGAAACCACCAAATTCCATCAGTAATTCGTTACGCCATTGAGCTAGTCGCGAATTTCGCGGTGGTCTCTCGAACAGCGCTTTAAGTGGCTTATGGCAGGATATCGGCGTTGATAGTCCACAAGTGATTTACTCGCGTAGGCGATAGGCAATGTCCCTTTGCCGGTCTTTTGCGAAAGTACAGCTCCTAGGGCATATCCAGAAGCGTCCGTTTGGAGTATGAAAGGCTTAGAAAAGTCCGGATATATGAGTAATGGTTCTTGTACCAACGCCTTGCGTGGTTTCCCGAATGCTTCCTCGCATTGCGGTGTCCATTTAAATTCACTGTCCTTCCGTCGGAGTGCGTTGAGCGGTTCGCAAATTTCAGAGTAGTGTGGTATAAATTTGTGATAATATCCTACAAGTCCCAGGAAACTCTGCAACTGTTTGAGAGTCTCCGGCCGTTTGTAGTTGTCTATCGCGGCGGTTTTCTCGGGGTCGGGTTTAACTCCCTCTGAACTGATAATATGTCCCAGGTATTTTAATTGTTTCTGCCCAAATTGGCATTTAGAAGGCTTTAATTTAAGGTTGGCTTTCCGGAACCAATCAAATACTGTTATTAACTCCGCTAGGTGTTGTTCAAATGTGGGTGAAAAGACCAATATGTCGTCTATGTAGATGAGGCATCGTTCCCATTCTAGGTCCTTTAATATGATTGCCATACACCTTTGAAATGCGCCTGGTGAAGAATTCAGTCCGAAGGGTAGGACGTTATATTCATACTGTCCGTGGACAGTGACGAAGGAGGTTTTCTCCTTGGTCTCTGGATCCAGTTCTAGTTGCCAGAAACCTTTGTTAAGATCTAAACTGGACATGAATTTAGTGTTTCTAAGACATCCCAATATGTTATCTATACGGGGTAACGGGTCACGTTCTGCGACTACATTGAGTTTACGGAAGTCGACACACAACCGCAAGGTACCGTCACGTTTAGTGACATAGACTATGGGAGAGCCCCAAGGTGAATCGGATGGTGTTATAAGGCCTGCTTCTACCATATTGTTTAATTCCTCACGCAAGGGTTCTCGTAGTGAATGTGCTAGGCGGTAGGGGACCTGTTTAATAGGCCTTGCGTCTCCAGTGACTATCCGGTGTTGGTGCACACCAGATCAAACGGGTGTACGCTGAATATGTCTGCGTTTTCAGAGATAGTTGTTTTCAATTGTTTGAGTTCGAAAGGGTTTAGGGTCGTTTGTCCGAAATCTATTTTGCTCAAAACTTGGAGGGATCGTTCGGTGTCAATTTTCTTTTTCTGTTCGCTTATAATTTGTACAACGTTGTCCCGGGTGACTCCGATATTGTTGCATTGCTTGGTACGTCTTGGAGGGTCGAGTTGTAACAAACGTTTGTTACTGTCATATAAGAACTCGACCTCGTTGTCATCGAGCATCTCAATATGTCCTATTGTCTGTCCGGCATGTATAGCAACGGTAAAGTTCCCGAAGTTCATTAATGCTATTGGGATCATGCGTTTGCCAGTGAGTACCAGAGAGTGGGCAATGGCAACGTCCCTAATAAAGGGGTCTGGTACGAACAAAGCTTGGCTGGTTGGTGGTTGGGTGATTTCCGGGATGGCGTTGATGAATAACTCTGTGTTCGGTGGTACTTGAGTGTATTTCCTGGTTACGACGTTGATAACTGGCGGTCGGTAGTCCTCTTGGTCAGCGAAAGGTGCCGAGCAATTCTCAGTCCCATTAGATAGATCCAAGCAGCGATCTTTGAAGTTTATGGCGACATATGGTAGTAATGCCATAAAGTCGGTACCTAAGATGCATTCGTACGGAGTGTCTGTTGTCACCTGAAAGTCGCACGATGTACTTAGCGATCCTATGGTGATCGGTGCTTTTACTACTCCGCTGATTGTCAATTCTTGTTGCGTAGCCGATACTATCCGAGTAGTGTTTGTGTCACGAGGGACCAGTCCTAAACGGGCGGCTAGGGCTTGGGACATGATTGAGACGTCAGCTCCAGTGTCTACAAGGGTCATAACTGGGGTGCCAAGTATTGTTGCGTTATTAAGCAGTGGAGTGTTACCGGCATTCATGGTGTTTAATTGTCTAGTGAACATACCTTGACGAGGTACACGACGGGAGTCACGAGTGGGAGCGACAAACAGTTCGTCGTCCTCGATGAAAACAAGTTCTTCCTCGGATGAGTTACGTGATGTTAATAGTCTGTTCGAGCGACGTGGGGCACGGCTGGACGCGACGGACACGCGCGGCGTTCCCGAAGGCCCAACCGTGACCTCTGTCGGCGATGTCCTGTCTGTATGAGGGAAGTCGTCCTCCACGGGTGGGGCACTCGGTAATCGATGCTTCGCTCTAATCCATCGTATCGCTTTCTTAGGCTTACTATCGGTCCTAATTAGTCGTCAGCGACATGGGATCCATCGGGGAATATAATATCCGTACTTAGGCGGGACCTTGCATTTAGTCATAAAATAGACCAGACTGATCAGTCCTACAACGACGGTGATGAGGAAGTAGGGCAAGAATCCTGTGTATTCCACAGCGGGAAGATTAACCACGCTCCGTACTTGATCCTTAGCTATCTGCGCAACCCGCAAATTGATAGCCTTGGCGTTGTCGAGTGAGTCCCACGTCAAAGGTCTTAGTTTGATACCGGATAGCCGGTCAATAATGATGTTCGGTCCAAATTTTATTGTGATCTTCTCGGGTTTCAGCATACTGGTCAGTACGATCGACCCGACGACTAACTGAGTGTAGTTTCCGTGTGGGAACCACAAAACTCCATTAGGCGGTACTTTTATTGACTTATCCAATGTTACGTGAGCTAGTTGTCTCCGATTTGTCAGTATAACCTCAGGTTCATTAGTCCGAATTAATACTCCTTGTATAGTCGTGTGTACGGACGTGTCGTTGGCAAGTGGACCTATCAGTGAGCGGTTGCTGCATGTATGTTTAATGGTCTCGGGCACATGTTCGTCGGCAATAATCCATTATAAACAATTTGTACTATGATCGGTTATCAGCGCGTGCGGTTCGCAGAAAGCGATTCCTGGTGTTTGCTTGCATGCTCCCAGATTTAGTGATTCGAAACGAATGTGCCCTAAGCGGGCAGCGTACTGAGGTAGCGGCAGTCTCAGCTGCGTCAGCGTGGCAGGTGCGTTCCAGCCGGTGTTATAGATCCGAAAATATGGTCGAACATCATTGCGCATCGGCAATGGTAATTGCAAAATGAATCCTAAGCGGAATGCGGTTAAATCCACGCTCACAGGCATGACGCGACCGAATTGATAAGCGAGGCTAGGCTCGCGCATGAGGATAGTCTTGGAAATGCGTGGATCCATGGAAAATAACCGTCGTAGCATGACGACGTCGATAACAGCGGGAGATAATTCGCCGTTAAGCATGGATTCCATTATAGCTTGTACCGACGAGCGCATATTGGCTCGCAGCATGTGGTCTATTAACTGATGGTGCACATGCGCGATCTCTTTCTGATCGGCGCACCTAACCTGTTCTATCATAGAGACTAGCTCTTGCATGCTATGGTGTAGGAATGTGTAAATGTCCTCATTTGCTCGGGTCAGCTGCCTTATGGCCTTGGAATTTCGAAAGGAGACATCATTCGTCTCGCGCATGAATTTCTCGAGGACAGTAACCTGCTAGCGAACATTGTTGATGTGTACTCCATTGGCAAAGGCCATTCCCAGGCCCGAGAAACCTGAGACGGCACCTGCGGCGGCGGCAATGAAGCTAGCAAAGCGCTTTTCCCTTTTATTCGTAAGGTCACATAGTTGCTCGTTCGCGACGCAAAAAGAGTGCACAAGTAGCGAATAATAATTGGTGTCCAGTACGCCATGATAGGCGTCATCTAGCTCGCGTTCCAACGCACTCAGAGTTTCGTGCAACTGTGGATATTCGGTGCAGTTGACTTTCCTGCAGCAGTCAGCGCGACATGATCCGTTCGATTCATAGGGTGGGCAGAATTTGCTCACATAGGGATCGGACTTACGTTCCCAATCGCGAAGTGATAGCTGTAATACCACCGGCAAATGCGTTGTCTGGTCGGAGGTGACCACCAAGCCCTGTGGCTCGATGACCACTCCTACCTGTCGATTGACAAAAGCACCTAATCGCGAGATTGAGTCACTAAATGGCGAAACCGTTGCACGGGTTGAGCTAAGCGCTGAGAGCCAAAGTAGCACTAGAATTGAACATACCCTCCACATACCTGAAGGATGTCCGAGGCCATTACTAAGGCTCTGTGAGGAGGATCGCACCTCGTTCCGGCTGGGTTCCCTTTTTGTCTCGTTATTCGCAATTTGTTCCGTAATGTCGCTTTTAGTTTCCTCGTCGCTCGTTTCCGTGTCACTCGACTCAGTTATACTTTCTTGCTGGGCGGAGTCGCTATTGGAATTATCTTCCGACTCCTCGTCGGATGAGTCGAGGTAAGCGGCTAATGCTGGGGTTAATTGTTCGTCCAAATTTGGGACGGAACGGTTGGTGGCATCGTCCGGAAACAAGCATAGTTCCGAGATTAGGCGGTCCCTGCCCAACTGTAATGCAACTGACGTGTCTCCCTCTGTCTCAAGCAGTCCAGCAATGTCGGGGCGCAGCAAAAGTCTCAAGCGTGCGCTTAGCAGTACTAGTCGACCAAGTCGGTGGGTTTCGTCGTCAAACTCCATATTGCTCACTGCTTGGTCGACAAAGGAGTTGATCGGAGCACCGCGTGTGTTTTGGTTCCGATAGATGAATTCGATCAAATAGGGCGCCTCGCACAAGAGGTCGTGTAATTCGAGGTTCGCCTCGCGAAAAGTTTTCTGCATTTTGGCTGACTGAATTCTGACATAGAAAGGCCAATGAGGTGCAATGTATCCATCCGGAAGGATGGACGCGCAAGCTGTGCTCAACGTACCGTCGTAAGTCCACCTTCCTCGTTGACCGAAAAAGTAGCAGCGTGAGCCTATGTCCCGCGAATCTCTTGTATGGCGTTCGTGGCACTGTCGACATACCGGATCCCTACTCAACTCCACCTCAAATTCTCTCTCAATAAGCTGTTGGAGCGTGTGGCCATCGTATGTGTCAGTCCCGAGGATTCGGGTACGTTCCTCGTCCGTCATTGCTCTAACTCGTCCAAGTTCGATCGGCATATTATTGGGAAGGCAAAGTCCAGACATGTCCAGTAATTGTTCGTCAAGTCGATGTACACGTTCGTCGTTAGCTTCTCGTATAAAGTTAAGCAGTTTCTCTTGTCCCATACACACGTCCGAGTCCTCACTAATCACACTCACTGATTCTTCCGAATTACCCGGGGACATACATGGTCTCCCTTCGACGGATTCCTCAGTGGTCCTACCTACTTCGTTTGGGTTGCCCGAGTTACCCGAGGGCATACTAGGCACCTCTTCGACGGGTCCCAATATATCGCTGGAAATGTCGGCCAACGTATCAGTGGAGCTACCTAAATTACCCAGGCGCATACAAGGCGTCCCTTTGATAGGGTCTCCACTGAGGCTCTCGACCAATGGAGCCGAACTCGGTTCATTCACACTTCCCGTAGCGATACTGCCACTATCGCTGCCTTCACTCACTTCGTTTCCTACTGCAGCACCATCTCCTTCCTCAGAACGGATAGACAATTTGCTGGCTCGCAAGCTTAAATCAATGCCATCATCTGACGGTGCACGTGGCAGCTCGTTGTTAGGTCCGCGACGCACTTCCCACACCCTTCGCTATGCCACTCTCGTGCGTCAGGGCTGGGTTCGCGTCGGTACCAGTCAGCATTCGGATCCACCCAATTGGCCCAGAATTCCTCGTCCTCCAGCATACGTTCCTCATCCATCTCATCATCACTGTGCTCGTCGCAACTATCCTCAGGCTCCTCTGGCGCAATAGTCACGCCGTATTTAAGCTCGTTCTCTGGCTCATTTCCGTCACTAACACATTCCTGTGAGGTACCTCGATTTAGATTACATATTTTCGCTTCGCTAACATAGTTCGCATCGCTCGCCGCGGATCCGCTTCGTTCAATAAGGAGTTCACCCGACTCCTTCGATTTATCCGATTCAACAAATTCAACACACTCAGCGCTATCCCTCACGCTGACTTCACTACAAGATTCATTGAAAAAACTTAACTCATTGCAGGTAACGTCGCTGCGCGCTTCAACGACGGTGGGCGCGACGGAAGCCTCACAATGCGATGGACAGTCTTTATTCGCCACCCTGCCATCTACATCCCCGTACCTGGGCAGACCCCGGGCAATACTTTCAGCCCCAACGATCATACCCGCTTCATCGGCGCAATCGGCCGCGAACCCGTCGCTACCTCGGCTTGGGTACGGGTGACAAGGGCGGCCCCGGTCAGCATCAAGGAAGGACCCAATGACCGTGGAATCCCTTGCCAATGAGGTCGGGAAAGTCACCTCAAGTCCATCAGTAGCATACTTCGCCGGTTCGAAGTAGCATTCAATTACATCAACATCACTTCCATTATCATCTTCCAATAATTCACTAAGGCTATAAGCGCGTCCTAACTTAGGTAAGTCAATACACTCATACGACACACAATTCTCATCATCACACAAGGGACGACCCGCGCGGCGGTCCGACCCACATACTACATCATACGACCTATAATTTAGAACGGAACTAGGACTGGGCGACTCCGAGAGGGCCCTAACATCGTACGCCGCAGCCTCCATTGTTCCTGACCGTTCGCCGGTCTCCAAAAGCTCCATGGCTGCCTCACACGGCGACCCGAATAAATCCAATTCTTCCTGAGCCATATCAACATCATCGGCCGGAATCATCAACATCAACACTCTCAACACACGGATGGCCAGCCACAGAGGAGGAAAATGATATCAATGGCTCTTCAAATACAACAACATCATCTTCACTCACAATCTCTGCAGTCATCTCCAAAGAGCTGGGGGTCCTGGAATTCCCCCTTGAGGTGATTCCCTGGGGAGTACCGGTTATAAAATCAACACTTTCTTTAACGTCACTCAACCTATAATTTTGAACACAACCGTCTTCCAATTCTTCGTAAATTTCCATACTACCATTACTATCCTACACTGCGGTTAAAGTTCGTTCGTTCGTTCCGAGCCCTCGCATGGCCGGATAGTTAGATTGATCGATCCTTCGCTCGCCTCGCTGTTCGCCATTTAATTCGCTCGCGGATATATATACACGTGGATCAGCACCTGCGCTCGGTGCGTCCACACATGACATAGACAATCCATCTCCCAAGTATCCCTCTTTTTGGTGTTTTGTGTTTTCTTTGCTATATACAGTGTTAGCGAGCTCATTTCCGTATTGTTCGTCGTCCAAGTCCCTAGGGCACAATTCCATAGGTCTGGGGCTGTCCATACCCTGAACTAGATCACGGCTCCGTGGAAGACGCGTGGCATCAGCCCACGAAGTGGACGTGATCACGTTCAGGTGTCTCTCAACGAGTCCTTCCATCATCTCAAAATCGTCCAAGTCGTCGTGTCGGTTTATCAAGTATCCGTCGTCGTCATACTGTGGTTCGTCGGTACTCGCAATGGCGTTCACTCGTCCAGTCGATTCACTATGCCCGAGCTTACCCTGAATCATACCGAGCTCACGGCTGAGTACCTCTAGGCGATGAGTAGTGGCTGGGCTCGGTTCCCTATTTCCGTTACCCTGAGATGCGCTGCAATTTAGCTGGTATCGCCGGCGCGGTAGAGCGCCGCTGTTCCGGTTGTTGTCGTCCCGTGAATAAAATCGACCAGACTGCGGCTGCTGGGGCCCCATGCCTCTATTAGGTTGGGGTCGTTCGCTCTGGGCGCGTTGATACCCATAGGCCGGTGCCGGCCGGTTGTTATAGTTATCGGCTGGGCGATTGGCGGTATATTCTCCATTTCCACGACTATTACTGGCAAATCCCGGCGGTGGTCGCACGTATTGCGATCCCGCTTGGTTTGGTCCGTTCGATCGCACTCCCACATTAGGTGGGTTGTTCCACCCGGAATTATTCCGATACCCGTTGCCGTTTTCGGCTCGCCGAAACTGTGGCGGTGGGCCTCCTCGGCCCACATTGTAGTTATCATTTCGTGGGTAGGCACCCACGCCATTTCTTAGTCCTTGCTGCCCTGGCTCTCTACGCACGGCTCCTGATGCGTAAGCTGCGGCTGGCTCGACATTGCGCGGCGCACCATTTACGGCAGCAGGCGGATAGCGCACATTATACGGACATTCGCGCATGACGTGTCCCGGTTCTCCGCAGCGAAAGCAAGTGATATGCGGCATTGGCAAACACGGTGGTGCAGCGGGTGAGCCAGGCACAAACGGCGGCGCGAGAGCGTTAAGTTGGCGCGGATTCTCAACCCTCTTATCAATTACATCCAGCAACCGACTTATTGTGTCGCTGTTGTTATTATTTGCCTTGCGGTGCTCCTCCATCATATTTTGAAGTTGTGTGATCAGGCCTTCACCTCCTTCTTCCAGCAAAGACTTTACAGTTTTGGCGCGAGGCTTACTAGCGACAGGCGCGTCCGGGTCGGGGCAGGCAGCGCTAGCATCCTCGTATCGCTTAGCAACGTATCCCGAAATGTCTCGCACTCATGTATCTGGTTAAGGACCTGCCTACGCACCTCAGGTCGTAAGCCTCTTTGGAAAAACATCCGAAGCATGGTGTCCCGTTGCTCATCTTCAATGTCGGGAAAAGCGCGATCACACAACTTCTGCAACTCTAAACCGTACATCGCTACGGGTTCATTAGCTCCTTGTTGTCGAGTACACAGTCCTGACAATGATTTCTCTGGACGGCGGGATGACGAGAACAAAAAGCGTAAGTTAGCGACCAATCCTAGGAAACTTTAACGCTTTCCCGGTGGAAGGCCCTCAAAGGCCTCCCTTGCCGGTCCACGCAAGAGAGCTGGTACGCAAATTAATTTCCGACGGTCGTCCCAACCATTGGCGTTGGCGAGACGATTGTACATCCGAACCCAGTCCTCGAAGTCCTGGCCTCCAGGTTTCCCGTCAAAAGTTGGCATGTCCCGTAGTGGGATCATAGGAGGACCAGCCGGTTGGGTAGTCAGATGGTGCAAGATAGCGTTAGCGGTATTTGTATCCAGTCCAGGTGACTCGGATGTCTCTCCCCGACGCGATTGTCCCGGGGATCGGGGTGGGGGAGTGAGCGGTCGCTCACTGGTGCCAGCGGCACGTCGGGGCCTGGCACGTATGTCGTCCTCCATGGGTCCGTCAGTCCAGCCAAGGAAGCCGTCGGTTCCCAAGTCTCCGTTATGATTAACGTTAGAGTCCATTTACTTGATTATTACACCTTCGGCGTCTGGTTGTATTAAGTTGGGTCTGGTTTAGATATAGTATACAATAATTGTCAAGCGAGTGTTCAGATTCTACAAGGCCGGGTGAAGCGACAAGTACTATCAGTCTTTTCGACAGCTAAATTTGAGGCACCTAAACTGCCTTTACCCAATAAATTATCGAGAATAGACGTGCGAGCTGATTTCCTGTAGGAAAACTCAACGATCCAAACGAGCAGAAGGACCAAACTGCAACGGAACGATCGCAAAAACACTTCAGGACAGACGACTATATAGTAACGGTCCGATAACACACTACTGCACAGTAAAACAAAATATCCCAAAGCCGTTAAGCTGTTATAAGAAGGCACAAATACTGAACTGTTACACACAAAAATATAAGTGAAAGCACAATGAATTAAAATAAAGTAAGATCAAACGGAATTTACAATGTCCACGGCTACTGTCCACAAATCTTCCTGCCAAAGCGTCCACCAATCGAGGCTTGTCCCAAGAGCAGCAGGTCGCAGTGTCCCCTAGGATAATTGTTCCCGAGCAACGGTCCGCGATAGTCCACCAGGCAGTTGAAATAAATAGCGTCAGTATTGTGAGCACGTCGTCCGTCCCAGCACCGTCCAAGCACCCGCGTTGCCCGCAAATAGGATATGAAGCGACGTCGACGTCCAACGACTAGCAAATACCAGACAAGTCTCAACGACGCAGCGGTTACGTTAATGTCCAGTGTTGACGATATTTAGTCCCAAATCGGCTTACGAATAGGCGACGGTAAGAAATGTTGTCGATTCCAATAATCGCAAACGAAATCGTAATACCAATATAAGGAGACGTCGAAATAATGTCGATATAATCCAATAGTAATCGTGCAACCAAGTTTATGTAGTTTGATAGTAGTTAACAGATTAGTTAATTAGTCCAAGTCACGTAAGCAAAATGAAGCCTGAAACAGTGCCCGTTGATTACCTGGTCTGGAGCTTTCGCGTAGTGCAGCATGCTCAGCGAAACCGCGGCCCACAGCCCGGGTCAATGCAAGGTAAGCGAGGGAGCACCACTGAGCACAGAACGAAACAAGGGCAAATGTACACACATGGGCACAAAATAAGACAACACAAGACAAAGATAAAGACACACAAGTTACAACACCGTTCTCTTGCGAGAGGTCTACGCAGAAATGAAAATTTAACTCATGTAAAGTGTCGGTAAAATTCTGAAACTCCTACAAGCGGTAAGGGTCCTCACTATCACTAAACGAGATGGGCGCCGCAAGCAAAACGCCTCCCGGCGTAGCCCCCAATGATGTAATAACGGTGACGCAGCTGCATGGCGCAACTTCCTAACACCATGCCCATACGACCCCGGCTATCATAACCTCAAGGGTGGACCCTAAGTTTTACGATTCAGCCACTTTTCTCGGTCAGACCCAAGAAGTTACGGAGCTTAGCAGGCCGCAGGCGCGCTTCACGGGGTGTGTTCGGACCCCGCCCGATTGGTTGCGCACGTGCCTAGTATCGGGGCATGATTGCTGAGGTCCCCCAGGGAGGTTGACACCGAAACCTGCTCACAGGTCATAATGTCAAACCGATATTCCCTATACTAATCTAACGGAAGTGGTTTAATCTGGCCTGATTTAAAGTAAAAACGCGTGATAATTCAGGTTGCCTAGGTAAATTTTGATTTCCAGTGAGTTTAGTTCCGGTCGAACACTTTATTGGTGTGTAGCCTATGTGGCCCCCACAGAGTTCCGACATTCCCTGAGAGTTTAACGTCGGACTATCTAATTGGCATCCTGATAACCTATTTATATCCGTATTTGGTGAAAAGATTTTCCTAGTAAATTTTATCTTTAGTTGCGTGTACTGATTTCATGAGTGAGTTCGATAGCTCGTCTTTTGTGGACCACTCTCGCCGCAATATCATTATCCAACTATGTCAAGATCGGCGGCGGACCGCCCGTGTCAGGGCTTGGGGTATCTCCTTCCGCAAGCCGTGGCACGAAGGGTCGGCCAGTCTATTTGGACGTCCTTATCACGCTAAGAATCCAATAACACGGGACTCGTCACGTAATTTTCAAGAGTTTATTCAAAGTTATGTACAGCGTAAGTCAACAACGGGCATTCGGTAAGGTACATGAATAAATGTCAGCTAAAACAGTAATGATGTGCCAATCCGAGCATTCGTCCCCGTTGTCCAATGCAAAAAGACAAAAGGGGTGGCGCGAGCGAAGTCGTTCCCGGTAGTACCGGACCGAAATCTGTACCCGAGGCGTTCAACTAAGTCCGCTATAGCTCGGGTCACGTGTTCGGCGTGCGTCGAAGTTCGCTCTTAATAACGCGCGGCGCTATGCGTGTTGACGGGAGAATGGGGGAAAAACTCGAGCGGCGTCCTAGGTTCGTCGTGAGTCTGCCGTGCGATGACGACGGAAGCCAAGCAGGCCGCTCGAATACAGAAGGTACGGCAGGTCGGCAGCATACGATTGCAGCTACGCGGGTTAGGGCGCACGACTGAGTTTCCCTCATAGAACGAGGCCGAAAACTATAGTACAGACAGCGAGGACATTACTTCATGATACCAATTTGAGCATGGTTATATTAATCAAATCAACTATGATACAGTTCAGGGCATGGCTATGGATAGTTACACAGTCATAACACAAGTGAGCGAACATTAATCATGATCATGGCGTAGGCAAGATACCGCAATTTTAGACTGGAGTGCGACAATTTCGTCCGATGTACATCCCTGATCCTGCAAGTCCTACCTATCGTCCCTATCGAGTGTCTCGCAACGTTCTGCCATTAAGACAGACCTTGCACTAGGTGATAACCGTTTCTCTCAGTATCTTAAGCAGAGCTCGATGGTCGCGAGTCCTAAACATCCGCGTACGGTTACTTCGTGACGGTGGGGGTCGATCTTTTTGGGGGGTGGTAGAGTAACGGTTAGAACATATACTACTTCTCCGGGACGCCGTTTGGTTTACTTGGTGGAGTTGCCTCTAGTAACTTTTCGACGATCTGGATGGGGCGTATACCGGCAATGGCCATTCTTACAGTCTTATCGCCGACCAGTGTCGCGATCCTAACAGTTTTAGAGCGGGTCAGTATGCTTACCCTATGGTTCTAGCTAGGTTGGCCCTCCGGGGGTTGTGTTTTAACTTCGGAGCATGGGGCAGACGCGTCTGCGTCCCTTTGGGTTGGCGTTTCTTTGGTTTGTTTCTTTCTCTTTTCTTTTCTTGCTTTGTTTCTTTTGTTTCCTGTGTCGCCGTCTTTGCCGTCCTCTCTCTATCGAGCTCATCCTATTGCCTTAATACACTGTACGCATCGAAATTGCACAGTGTCTCGACTGCACTATCGAAATTGTGCAGTCGAGTTATCACTAAAATTTTACTGAAATTTCTCAGAACTCGATAGTCGAGTGGATAATACGGAAAAATCTGCAGCGGGCTTGAATTCCCCGTGCAGGATCAAAACCTAACAAGGGAAACTGAAAAAAGGAGAGAGAGGAAAAGAGTAAAACTCAAAGCAAGGGCCTACATAGTACATAGCCTAACGGGCAACCGGTGGTAAAATAGAAAACTCCTTAAACTCAGCGATCAAGTCGCTCTGAAAAGAAAACGGGGTTTTACACTTGCTCGGCTTGGGGTCAAAACGATTCGCGGGAGGGCGCGATTTTTCCTTTATTATGATGAGAGTATTGTGGTTTCATTTTGAACATTAAGCACCCTAACGTGCCTTTGAAAGTGTTTCTGGTGGCCGATTTTGGGTACCTAGCCATGCCGTCGGTTCATTTTGGGAGCAGGTGATATCCGACGTCCTACCGTTAGACTTAACCACGTAAGCGTTTTGTACTGAACGTTAGTAAATTTAATAGTCGGACCAAGCCGATTTCGAAGTACCTTGTGGAGCGTGCGCCTAGTAAGTTTGATCGTGCGGGGGCTCTCGAGGACTCGCGAAATCGGGAGTTGATCCGTATGTAAAGCTGGTATTGACAGTCCTGCTGGCAAACAAATCGAATACTGGCCAAAATCGTGTAAAGATTGTAATACAAATCGCTCCTTTCGGAGTGCCAATACCTTATGCTCAAGCTGAATTCGCTTAGAGTTTGCTTAGTCTTTGACATTCCCCAAAGTTTCTTAACTCAACTGATAAATGAAATTTTGGGGCTTCCTAAAGCCCGACGGAGGCTGATCCTCCGTCCCTAACTACAACGTCAGTCCGAGCTCAAGCAGCGGCATGAGCATCGAACGGTCCACGAAGCTATAAATTTGTAAACCATAACCATGCGCAAAAATAAGCAAATAAGCAAATCCCTATGGTTTCGTGGTGAACTTTTACCGTGGTCAGCTCAGCAAAATTCGACAGCCCTAACTAACGAGCGACACGTCATGTAAAACATGGACGAGAGGCGTCCACTTTGATTTGTCTTACCTATGACCACGGGGAATCAGAAGGACTTCGACTTTCGTGTTTACAACCTGACACCCCCCGTGCAATCACTCACCAGGCTCAAAACGGAACTCGACTAGAGGAGGTTTATCAAAGAACATGCAAAAGTGTAGTCAGCTGACGTGGGAAAGCAAGACGTCCTCCGACGGGCGTCTGGGCAAGCTATCGATGGTAAAATTGTACGACAATTGTTCAAATTTCAACGGTCTGTTACATCTTGATCTGGGGAAACTAAACCCCCATACACTTGATTGTCTTCCTGACTTACAGTAGTCGGTCCGGGACAGCAAGCGCTAGTCCCCTTCCGCGAGACGGAAGATGTCTACGCGGGTCCTCCAACAATCGAATTCCATTCCACACGCGAACCCAAAAGCGAAAACAAGAAAGCACGGGAAAGCCGAAAATTTTGCGAAATTAACAGTAAAATCCAAGCGCCGGAGCCGGTCAGTAAAGTCGACCGAACTCCGCGCTGCCGAAGTCAAACTGATTCGGTAGTCGTCGCCTCAAAATTTTCGCCCATATTGAAGGATAGCGATTTTGTCGCTATCCAATCGGCGATGGTCTTTTAACGCCCACTTTTTCGAGTTCAAACCCGGGCGCCCAATCGAAAAATTCCCAAGATTTTCTTTTTTGACAGCTATCGTAAACCCTGGGTCCCCTTTAGAGAGAGTCGGCTTCAATCGAAATCGCCGACATCAAATTTGAACCCTCCGAATACTCGGAGGTCGACCATCTGTGAGTTTTAGCTTAATTCTTGGCGAGATCTTGAACCTCGTCCATCTTAACTTTTAAATTTGTCAGAAATTTATCTAGAGATCATCACTCAGATCTCTAAAAGCTCTTACCTAATCCTAATTCGACTGTTATCCCCCAACTGTTCTACGAAATGGTTGACTTACCCGTCAGATTTAAAATTTTGAATCTCTTCTATATAGAACACTCGAATTAAGCTGGAAATCTGTCCTTATTTCAGGACAGATTTGTCTTCTGGTCCCCATCCATCAAATTTCCCCCAGCTAACTCGCTGATTTGAGGTCAAATTCCAGCTATTTAGCGAGTTACCTGCCTCATCCATCACCTAATTAAGCTTATTTAGAGGCCATCTGGGGCTAAATTTTTTTGCTAAATCCATGGGTAAACGTGCAAACATTGTACGTTTATATGTTGGCTTAGAAGATAAAGCCAAACATTCCTAGCATTCCTAGCTGACAGCTACTCAAATATCCCGACAGTGCATCATTAGACGTCCCGAAAGGGGGGGACCGAAGGTGGGTATGAGCTTATCTCGCGGTCTGGGGCGCAGCACATTCCCAGGTATCCTACGACCTATCGGGGGTCCCATTCAGGAACTCCCAGGGCCCACGGGAGGGCCCTAAACCTACCCCCCGTTTTTCCTAGTCCTATGCGTCCAGTCCGTCCGTAAAATTCATGAATTTAACAGAGTTTTACACGTCCGTCGTCGTCTGCCCTGTTTTTTTTCTCTTGCCATGTTCTTACATACTATATATATATCCATATATACAAACACATATACATACAATACTCATGAACACATACACACACTACACGTGAGACACACAGGCGACCTGAGCGACAGAAAGGTCGCTCAAGTTCACACTAGAAACACGCGGAACAACAACAACAACAACAACGACCACACAGCAACTACAACAGCAACGACACACACAACACATCCACGACGACAGCGACAACAGCGACAACCGACCAAAGAAGTCGGTTAGAGAGAGGAAAATAAGGAAAGGAAAACGAAAAGGAAAACGGAAAAGAAGGGGCACGGGAAGGGAGGCGGGACAGGGGGTTCCCGAGGGCTTTTCAAGGGGCTGGGGCGAAATTCGGTCCCAGGACGAAGAACGGGGCCGAATGATACCAAACACGAGGGGGTAGACGCAGTGGCGGGTCGGGACCCAATTTTGGGTTCCGACATATATTAGTATACAGGGGTTCAGCGGGCTCTTCCGCGCTAACGGTTGGGCGGAGCGACGCCCGCCGGGCATCGTTGAACTCGCCTTGGAAAGGCGATTCAAACGAGGGGTGATGATTTCCCTGCTTTAAAGGTAGCGGTTAGGGAGGCACTAAAATCACGACGGATAGAGAGAGTGCCGACAGTGGTGGGGGCGTTTTCGTCGACCATCCCGGATTAACGGGGCAAGTGACGGAGACCCGCCGGGCATCTTTGGAGATGTCTCGACGTGGTGAATACAATGAAGGGCGATTTGCCTACTTTCGAGTTGGGGATAAATTTTCGGTTGGTTTGTACCCACTTCAGGCGGTATGCCAAATTGGGGTCACTTTGACAGGTTATAACGGGCTAACGAGAAGTCGGACAAAGACCCGCCGGATATCGTTATGCTCGCCAAAAGCAGGCGAGCAGAATGAGGGGTCGCGTGAGCACATTTAGGGTCTGCGGTCAAATACGGAGTTGGTACAAACTGACGAAATTTTGTGTTGAATTTTCGTGGTGCATTATAAAACAGAGAAGTAAGCTATATAGCAGCGGGATGACTGGTCAGATCGAGACCCGCGTGGCCTCGTCAGATGCCTAGATGGGTAGACTATTTGGAAACACGCGTACTTTCAATCGCTGATCCAATGGTTACCAGAAAGACCAGTTGTTAGCATGGTGGTCAAGCAATTTTGGGCGTCAAAGGATGCTATAAAAGAAGGGTTTTGATACGGTGGGGCGGAAAAATAGAAAATAGACACACCGAGTCACGAAGATCAAGCAGTACACATATATATGCATAACTATATTTCCATATAAGCCTATATCAGGTCCACTCGGGACCATGGTCACCAGCCAAACCTAGCGTAAGTACTGGCTGTTAATTGAATGTTCACCTGTTCGCCCCCAAGATAGCTTGTAAAATCTTCCAGCAATTCGCGCTATCTTGGGCTCGTTCGAGAGCCCTGAAAATTCTCTACCGAAAAGTGCTCGGGACCTCGTCGGTTGATCTGAACCGTTGGACGGTTACGGGCCGATAAACAGGCCCGAGGTCCGTTATTGCCGAATACTCGGAAACTACAGTAACCCAATTGTTTCAGCTTATTTTTTGTGACCATTTGGCTATAGTTCGCTTGAACCAGGTAAAATTAATACTCCGGATTTTGATTACTTTCCGACCCCTTAAATTGTCAGAGGCCTCCTATTCCCGGACGGTCTAAATTTTGAAGTTTCAATAGGGAGATAGGGAGAAGTAGTCGAGTTCCGTTCGAGTCCCCTATCTTGTTGCCAATTTAAGGCTCTTTCCTATTTTTTCTAAGTCTGAACCTTCACCCTAATCAAACTTCTTGAGTGCCTGAGTGGGCTCGTCCAAAAATGATACACAATTATAAAATATAAACATGCAATGGTACAAAAATTTATTAACAGCGAAGCATACCCACAACAAAGTAAATGTGTTAAAATGGCAAGACAGTTATTGACAACCATGGCGCCATGCAACCCATGAAAATCTAGTTCCCTTAAACTAGGTCTGGTTCCATTTGAGGCGCGTTTGAGTAATTTCACCGTCGAAATCGTGTGAAAGACACGTAACGGGCCGGAACGGCCTGTTACATTTACAAACATGCTATTTATGTCATTGTAGTTGTCCGTTATTTTTGGCATGCACTTGGTCCGTCCCACATCGCTGCGTTCAGATAAAACAGTACCCCTGTTTTAACCCCTCGCTGTGGACCACAAACGTTCTCTCGATCATCCGAAGGCACGGTCTCTTGAAAAAGCCCAGTAGTGCCTGTTTCCCGAGCACAGTAGCTAACCGATGATACCTTGAAATTGGTCCCTCGGAAAAACCTGTCGAAATCCCCATTGTTGACGTCGTGTCACATACAGCGAACATCGACTTCAGTACGACTAAGTAATTGTGATGTGACCTGTTCTATACTATCTGAACGATCGGTTCGTAATAATCCCATGCCTACTGTTGTCATTACTACTGTAACATATCTCAATTTCTTACTTGTGAACATTTGCAATAAATTAAAGAGAAAATCAAACCTGGGTTGTCTGGTTTTCGTTTTCTGGCAGCGCTTGTGTTTCATGTTTGTCCTGTTCATTGACCAGCGTCCCGCGCCGAGGCCTGCATGTATCAAGCCCCGATGTGTGCCTCTTGTGTCCTATACTAACCTGACGGACAGGATTAGAAAAGCGGGAGCCAGGTCCATCAAAATCATCAAAGTTTAACACGCTCATCAAATATAACCAATGCCGTTAATTATCAAATTCATTAGTAGATGAAAAATGGGCGTTTTACCCCCCCCCCGGAGGAGTTTCCATACAAATTTTGTGTGATTACGAAATCGAAGCGGGGAGCCATGATTAGTCATCATAGGTATGTTAGCTATGTACATAATGTATATAAATATGTGTATGTGTATATTATATAGATTTATAACATATAATGCACACATACATACATGTATGTATCTCCTATATGCTACACGCCTACTGTTTGTGTATATATAAGCGTCCATACCTACAAAATCCCTTCCTATACTTTATACTCATGCACCATACAAACGGCACGGTATGTGATAAACAAATATAATGTATGTATATCATATATACACAGTGTCGTTGTGAGAAATATCAAGTTTACCATGTTTGTAGCTAGTTGTTTATATGTGTATATAGTATATGTTTTTGATTTTAACTCACTGTTTAGTCAACTTATTGGCTTAAACTCACCCAGGCAATGCGAAAGTAGCGAAGAAAATGACGTTGCCTAACAGGTCAAAGGTCAAATTTAGACATGTTTGTTGCGGTGAAGTGTTGCTTTTAGTACCGCTAAGGTAGTTAGGATAGGGGTATGGTAACACTATTAGGGGTACGTTTTAGGGGTACAAAAAGGCTATTTTAGGGGTACCAAATACTGATTTATTGCAATATAGGGGTACGTTAGTGAAATTTAGGGGCACAATATAACAAAAATGTGTAATTTTAGGGGTACACAAATGGTAAAATTACTAATTTAGGGATACAAAATGACGCAAATATGTAATTTTAGGGGTACAAATATGGTACTTTTGAGGTACAAACACTTTTGTTGCAACATAGGGTTACGTTTTAGGGGTACAAAAAGACTATTTTAGGGGTCCAAAATACTGTTTTATTGCAATATAGGGGTACGTTAGTGAAATTTAGGGGCACAAAATAGCAAAAAAGTGTAATTTTAGGGGTACACAAGTGGTAAAATTACTAATTTAGGGATACAAAACGTCGCCAATATGTAATTTTATGGTACATAGGTGGTAAATATATACAATCTATGGGTACAAATGGTAAAAAATATATCATTTAGTGGTATAAACTTGCGAAAATAATCATAAAAGTGGTAATTTAATAGTCAAAGTGATCCGGTTACAAAAGTTAAAAAAACTATGAAAATTCTGTAAAATATAATAGCGTATATTGGAAAATTTTGCGTACAAGCACAAATTTTCAACATTTTATTCAGTTGTTTGTGATATAAATGCATATTTTTATAGCAGTTTTCTCATTTAGTCAGAAAATTTTCACAAAACCACAACTTTTTTTCGATGATTTGATCACCATTTACATGATTTTATCAAAAATATGAAGATGTTAACTAAATTTATCACTAAATTCACAACAGAAACGGCTTATGCTAAGAAATTTCTAACATTTTAACTATAGAATTCGTCGCACAATGCACAGTGTGTAGGATTTCATGCTGCAGTGATCAACGAGTGGATAACCACCATCCACTAAGTATAAATATTAACATATACAATATCTTCATTTATTCCCTTTTAGCACCATGTTGATGCACCAATTGATATTTTCGTTGTCGTGCATGAACTGGGTGGTCGTACACGAATGCCGTTATGACTACATTGCCTTCTGTCACCACACATAATATGGAGCCTGGTTCACCCGTCCATCCTCGATATTCAATGACTTTGTTGAATATTTTGAAGTGCTCCACCCGATTATCTTGTCGCTTGAAGTGATCACCGCTGTTGTACACCGTTTCGTAGATATTTGCTTTGTAATCGTTTATGAGACGTGAATTTCCACTTGCAACGTGACCAGTATGGGTACATAGTTCTTAAAAGGGGTCATGTATCAGAGTAAAGTATTCCATGATGGAGGTCGTTATTGTATGTGACCTTAAAGAGGGAAATGTTGTCCTCCCTAACCTGCTCTCCGCATCAAATGTGAGGGTGCTCAGCATGGACTTTGATGATACATACATTAACTTACACAACTGTCAGGTTGAATATTTGAATAATAACTCTTGGAAACAGTTTTCACTTAATACTGGGCATTACACCTCTGACGACTTGATTGCTCTGTTGAATAAAATGAGTGATAGTATTAGCTTTGCTATTGATAACTGCAGTAGGAGTGTAAAAATTATTTGTTTGAATAATTCAGAGATCAAATTACCCATTGAGCTACGACAAGTATTGGGGTTTGACAACGCTCACATTAAAAGCGGTATTCACGTCGCAAGGAAACCGTTTAAACTGGGCAAGAAACCGTGGTTTGTTTTGTGTTCATTTGTAAACCCTACATTGGTTAATGGCAAGATAAAACCGTTACTTCATGTTCTAACAGCAAAAAAGTCAGAACAAGTAACGTTAACCGTAAATACTGATCAGCTGAAAATATTGGAATTTCAAGTAACTGATATTAATTTTGAACCGGTAGAGTTCTTCGACGGTACAAAAATGGTTATGAGACTGTTATTTACTGAAAAGTCTTAAAAGAATTGCACACCATGATTCAAAATGGTAAAATGGCACCTCCGCTATGTTTATTTTGGGGTAGACGTAACATTGTTACGTGTTCACCACCCCCCTTACGATTTAATGGATCTAAATTATCTAACATAACAATACCGAAAACAAAATCTGTTAAAAAGGAAAAAAGGGGAAAGAAACGGAAAATTGGCTATATACCTTGGTAGTTACCCGGTTCACTGTTCTGGATATTCTTAAAAGCTTTCACATTTAAGTATTATTATAACAATGGTGTTTGTGACACTTGTGGGAAGCGTTTCACTCTGAAAAAGAACTTGATGCGTCATCGTAGGACGACGCACGATTCTGCAACGACATACAAATGTTCAAACTGTGAAAAATTGTTCAATCGCAAAGAACACCTGGTGCGGCATTCAAGAATTCACAGTCTCAACAGCGATGTCAACAGCTCGGTAAGTGTCAAGCTACACAAGGGAGTATCGGCACTCAATGGAGCGATCTCCAGTCACTCAACGAGATGAATCATCAGTAGTGAGTGTTCCGTCGGAACATTTTAACGCGCTTATACCTGCCTTGCCAAAACAACGATTGTTGACATATTTGAAAAGTTTGTTTCTATCACCATTACGTAAAAGACTATATTCGCGATTCTTTTGAAAGGATGCAATAGCTTTAGTGAGTTGTTTACTAACTGATTTATAATTTTCAGAGTTACCGCTTTGTCTCCATACACGTTTTTTATTGAGAATTAGCCTTTTGATATGCTCAGGATATTGTTTACGCTTAGGAGACGATTTTGGTTAAAATTTGGGAACAAATATTTCACAAGCATGCATAACAACATCAAGAAAGGTTAACCATTTTGAGTTTATATCGTACAAAGAGTACAAAATAGAATCCCAATCAATAGTTAGCAAATATTGGTTTAGTCCATCAAAATTGGCTTTACGAAAGTTGAAACATGCGGGTTTAGCATTTAGCATTTCAGGAGAATTTGTTTCAAACAACATTTTGTAATCAATTGAAATATGATCCGAGCTGGCAAAAGGTTCTTCTGGTTGAATAGATGCAACATTTAAAGGGCTTGTTGTGAAAAGTAAATCTAAGAAACTGTTATACCTTGTTGGAAAATTAACAAGTTGAAAAAGACCTGATTCGACAATGCAATTGTTGAAAATTGTATAATCAAAAGTTTGGGGAAAAATATGATAAGTCCAGTCATAGCTAGGAAGATTAAAGTCACCAACTATAAATATAGGGAATTTACATTTGAAATGTATTTAATGTAGTCAGATAGTAATTTAGTGTAAGAACTCAATGCATTGGGCGAACGATACACACATATTAAGCGGAAACGGTTTTTTTAAGAAAAAGTCAACACTTACTACTTCAAGCGAAGAAAAAATTTCTGGTACGTTTGTAGTAATACAATGTTTGAGTGATTTATCAATAAAAAGCGCAACGCCACCGCCTCTTTTTTCTTTGCGATCACACCTTGCATGATTCTGTGGATTATGCAAGCAGTTGGTTAGCTTATCAACAACCCGCTCGCCAAGAAGACCTGAAACGCCGTCATCTTTTCCAGTATAGACATCGAAACAGAATGGATACCCGTCATACGATGCGAGGAACCGTATTTTTATAGCGAATTTGACTGGTTTACCACGAATAAACATTTTGGTGCAGTGGTGACCATAGTAAGGCACCATTTTCTCATCCAAGCTCAGATATTCAGAGAATATTGTCGCCTTTTTCAAGTTTAGCGTTGTCTGCGAGATGAAGAAAACGTTTTATTTGCTGAAACCTGTTTCGGGACATTTTAGACCCGATGACAGGAACACCAACGTCTTCATCTCGCGAAAAATATAACTTTTCTTGAGGTAAAGTATGATAGCCACTGAGTAATACGATCGCAATGAATACTTCGATGTCGTCTCTTGCTAAGGAAAACGAATGCTCGCCTTTTTGTCGCGCATAGCTTTCGGACTCTGTTTGAATAAGATTGTATACATCATGAGTAAAAAACAAATGAAACATTTCTAGCGGTTCTATGTTTGGAAGATTTGGAAATGACTTCCAGTGTTGGTGGTACCGATATTGAAAGATCACCAAGTTCCTGCGACTCAGCGTTCCATTTAATCAGACAGTTTTTTATCTTGTCGAAGCCTTTTAGCTGGCTTTACACCGGATTGGTCGCATTCATATTCGGGTACTAATTCGTCGTCACCTGTATTAGACTCAAGAGGTCCTTTGTGCTTGTGAATCTCCACTAATCCCGCGACATCCACCAATTCAGTTGGGGCACGATCGGTGTTCTCATCATCGGGCTCCTCGTCAGTAACATTTTCTGGCGGCAGCACGACGATCTCTTGTTCTTCGTCGTCGCTAGCCTCTAGAACCATTTGAAGCGCCTGTCCGACGGTGAAATACCGATTAGCCATTATAAGTAAAGCCTAAAACAAGCGTAAACGTACTATTTTGAGGTCCCGGCGGAGCATAAATTTACACAGAAATGTAAAACTATCGCTACCATCTATACAGCATACATGCTATACAGCATCGAATTAAAAAATATTGCTCAGTTTGGGTCGCTTTCGTTGGGTCATTGGGTCAGTTATGGTGTGATCTTATTCCATTCCTCATCCTACATACATGCCAACAGGGGGGTAGGGGGTAGGTTACCCCCCCGCCCCGAAGGGGGAAGTGAAGCCGTAGTACAAAATATGCAGGCTGCGACCAAAAAAAGGTCCTCACCACCCACCCCCCCGGAGAAAAATTTTGCCGGCCAGGGGGGTTACCGCTACCCCCCTGGCATGACCAACCGTCGGCATGTATAAAGACAATTGTATGAGCAATAATGAAAGATACCATAGCTGTCAATCACTGTTCTGCTTCATTGATATGAATGTGGAACATGCAGACAAAATTCTAGTATCTTCTCATACATGCCGGCAGGGGTGGTAGTGGGGTCAACCCCCCCGGGGGGTCCCGGACCCCCTCTCGGTGCCAAAAGTTAGCCAAAAGCTCCCCGTGAAGAAAAGTGCACCCACAGCACAAAATTGCCGGCCAGGGGGGTTACCCCCTGGGTTGGTCCTCCTGACTCGCTACCCCACCCCGGCATGACCGACCGTCGGCATGTATTTATCTTCTAAAGAACTTATGAAAGGGGTCTCAGAACTGACCCTCAATTCCTGAAAAATTATCCGGCCATTGTGGTTCCCTACGGTGACCGCCACCGACACACTTCCCCCGCCGCGGAACCATTTACCAACCCCCTGGCATGACCACCCGTCGCCATGTACGAGTGCTAACAACAGTCGGCAGAACATAGAAAATCCCTTTATAGCTGCTGGTTACCAATGTTCCAAAAATGGAACAACATAAATTATAGCCATCTGCTTGACCCAAATAACGTCATCAACCAGGGTAGTTTTTTTAAAATCTAGGACATTATTTGTATATATAAGGAAAATATAAATTTTCAAAGAAAGTTACATTTTTACGTGATATATAAACAAAAAAACACTCGCCTGTTCAGCCTCTTCAAAACCAATAAGTCTCTGTTGCACAGAGATAGCTATATATAAAACGCGCTTGATGCCAATTTATAGCTAAGGTAGTAAACAAAAATATATTAAAAAACGACTATCTCACACGGATGTGGTTTAGCATTTTAGCGTCATAAACATAGTGTTCCAAAAATGGAACATTGGTAACTAATGGGTTAATCAGGAAAATCATCTTCATTTTACATTGTGCCAATTCGATGTTTTCTTTTGCTTTACCCTCCAAAATTTCTTTCGTAACTGCAAGTATATTCAGCACCGTCTCTTTATTGCAGGTTTTGTCCAAGCCGAAAGAACCTTCCTCAGCATAGAATGGCTGTCTACGAAACACGAGTTCAAACGGTTTGAACTTCGATGAACTCTGAGGCACCCCTCTGTAGCTGAACAATGTTTTTTAAGTATTCGTTCCAACGCTTCTGATCACCAATCATTTTCATCAGCGTTTTCTGCAACGTTTGGTTAAAACGTTCCACTATTCCTTATGACCGAGGATAGTAGCTCCACAACATCCTTCTTTCGGTGCGATTTACAGCCGAAAGTGCTTCTAGGACTGAGTTAACAAATTTCCGGCCTTGATCGGAAGAAATGCATACAAGAATCCTTTTATCCAAGCAAATACTGAACACCTTTATTGCTGCGGTTTCAGCATGGGTGTCCTTAATCACCTTTGCTTCAGGAAATTTCGAAAGCAAGCCAACCAAAACAAGAATATACTTATTTCCTTTGTGGGATTCAGGCATACAAATTGGATCGATTTCAATATGGCACCAAGTACGTTTGACAGGCACTGGGACTGGGTGCCATATTTATCAATTCCATATCTGGAGAATTCGTCACTACACCAGATCTCTTACACGGTTTCACAAATCGCCTACGTTGCCATTTTTCAAAATGTAAAGTTGTCCATAGACGATCTCATACCGTTTAGCGCCCGAGCGCAACTCTCGTTTGAGCTTTTTATTAAATTTGTAAGATGTAGGATACCCCTCAGTGTTTTTTAATTTCATGCCCTCAATATCAATATCCATGTTTTCTTAATGATAATTTTGATCTAAACACTCACAATAAAATATGATAAATAGCCGTACCAACTGACGCCGTTGGTTTTCTTGTTCAAATTTTCGAGGGGGGAATATAGACTGGTGCAGATTTTCCGGGAGGGGGGGTTGGGGAATCTGGACCGGGGTAAATTCTGGACTGTGACACCGGTTCCTCGAGTTTGCGGGCGTGGGCTTACTCTTTGGCCGCCCCTCCCTTAGCCCATGTCACACGTAAACGCGGTAGCTTGGCGAGTTATCTGGGAGCTATTCCCGGGGCCAATATCTTATCCAGCTTTTGAGGAAGAAAATTTTGGTGCAGAAACTTGGCGGTGGCTGGGCTAAGACTCGCATGGTTTGTGTTCTCTAGGTGTACTTCTAGCCACCAGTTCCAGCCTCGGTTACCCTAAGTCCCAACCTCAGGCTTTTTCTACTTTATGCCATGACTAGTCAGACTATTTATCGCTTGGTTGAGACATGGAACACAATAATGAGTTACTTATTTCAAGAGAAATATAAATCTGCGCTTCAAATACGTACAAGTTAAGCTATCATAACTACACACTGCACATCTATGTACATATTTCATTACATTGTACTGCCTATGCATGTGCCCATCCTAACCGTGTGAATGTTTCCGCCGTTGAAATGCTACCCTTTTTATAGAGGACGCGATACCCAAATGAATGCGATGACACTGTTTCCCCACATACATGTGCCTTGTCCTGGTATGTGGTTATACGTTGAAATCTATTTGCCTACTCTATGATTAATAAAGCATTGAACCACCCGCGCACACCGGCTGCCATGAAATCGCGGGTCCGTGGTTTATGTTCCCTGTCCTTTACCTGAAAGTTGCTGTCACCAAGACTGAGCGGAGAGCTAGGGGTGCGAATTGTTCAAATGTCTACGTCGCTTCCCCATAAATCCAGGGCAACGTTGTCTGCCCACTGCATTTGATTTTGTAAAAGAATCTCCGAATGGCTCCCTGCCGGAGTCGCACGGCTTTAGAAAACATATCTGGGCTTTTCATATATCGTGTGGCACATGCTACTTCCAAACTGTGACGAGGACAGAGGTTCGAATCTTCGGCAGCGGTCTCGATGACTCTTAAATGGTTTAAGTTATCTGGGTCGCAGTTGACTCCATCTGTTTTTTCTTTTATCAACTTGAATCGCTTGATCGTTTCTCACCGGCCCGAAGTCATCGCGAGATTGCCATACCGCTTCTTATTTGATTTCTTTTAAAATCGGATTTGTGTGTTTTTGCTATTGGTCTGACCAATGCACTATTCTTGCACAGCTGGCGTTTTATCTGGAGCTTCCTCGTCCATGATAATCCACTCCAGGCAGAGCAGGGTTTCAGAGTGATGGTATCATGACCACCACAGTCGAGAAATACTAGCAACACCAGGTGTTTTCTTTTCTGGCACTGACGAATGAAGTAGATTAATTACATTACAGACCATGACTGGGACTACTAAACAATTGAAAACACGAATGCTGGAGTTAAAGATGAGCGCATCGACTACATCACGAAGGCCGTTGCTGGAAGACATGATGCAACCAATCCTGCTCCGTAAATTTCCCATACCCGAATATGCTCGCATCTTGCGGCTCACCGACGACAGGCAGCAATTCGAAGCTTCTTCGGCCGCTTTTTTGTGCGTCGGGCGCACTAATCAGCAACTGCAGCAAATCGAAGCTTCCGAGCGCTATCACAACACAATGGGACGCCTGCTGGAGGAGGTGCGCGAATACCGCACCACGGGACGTGCAAAGGGGCCCCACGTAGTTGTCTTAGGCGATGGCAACGGACAACAGACAGTTGGTCAACAAATGGCCAGGCTCTACGTTGATCAGACTAATTCAGCTCGGTAACGCCGTCTCAACACCCCAACTCAAGTGCGTCATCCTGTTGGGCTGATTCCAATACGTCTACAGACAGGCGCCTCTGGAGCAGCTCCATGCGACCAATAGCAACAAAGCATTTCAGAAAATCAAGCGAGATTTGGGCGTTTTACCTCGGCACTTGGGACCATTAACCGCATCTACCATCATCGCGTCGCCGGCTCCACGATGGGCTGAGACCAACCAGGATGCAGCGTCCTAGACAGTCGAGCTCAAGCACGTGTTGGCCAACCACCGACAGCGGCAAAAACGGTTTACACAACGTGTATATTCCGAACTGGCCCGTTGCCTTCAAAGCCGTTGAAGCATGGGACCGCATATGGAATGGCGAGAACGACCCCAATTAAATGAACCGATGGTATCAAGCTACTGCCGCCAAAATTTGCGTGAATGGATATGTTGGTTGATGAGCGACGACGAGTTAGGGCGTCTTATTCTATGAGTAACCACGAACACTAAGGCGTGGCGTTTGTAACTAGCGTTAGCAGCCGAATGGATAGAGTACTAGCCTCACGACCTGAACGAGAGAGAACGTAAGTGAAAACGAGGGTAGACAAAAAATACGCAATTAAGTAAAGCGAGCGACAGCAAGCCACACTCCAGATAACAACTTAGGAAACTATCAGGAGCGACCGACAAGATTTTCCGAAAACAGACAAAATTGAAATAACCATACAAGAGTGATGAGTTGTACTTACCCAAAAATATGGCAAAACCCAATCAAAATAGTTATAATGAAGTATCTCATCGAACCAAATAACTAGTCTCTAACAGACATACATAAACATATAGTGTAACGAATAACAAATATCTTACCGGATTTCTAACCTATGGGAACCTGTGGGTTAGGGCACGTCGGCAGCCGAACCCATTCCAGGGGTGACCAAATAAAAAAGAGGTAGTAGTGGAACAATGTCTATACGGTTGTATTGTATTGTGTATACTATTGTGCTAAATGTAGTACCAAAATCAGATTATGTTTTGAAATTGAACAAACCTGTAAAATCAAAACAAATTCAGGCCAAAATATTGTAAACCATAAGGGAAAACTTCCAAAATTACTAAGAAAGTTGTTAAAGATTTTGTCGTCGTAACACGATTGGCAACCATGCATGAAGCTTCTTAAGTATTGGTACACAGTAGAATCCGTTCACAAAGTATTTACCAATCTTCTTTTCGCCTCCATGATGTGCTGATTGAATGTGTAGTTTGATTTTACATGATCTATAACTCAGCCATTGAGTACATTGCAGAGAATGCTTCCGAATTTTATTTGAATTTGACGATCCAATTATTTCACGTGTGTTTGATGTGATGTAATTTCTTCGAAAAACATGAGATACAGCAGAGGCTATCGTGCATCTGTTTGCAAATATATCGACTTCGCTAGTTTCAAAAAACATTTAACTAAAGCGTTTATAAGCCTTTTTTAAGACAAGAACATCATCGATACAGTAGGCTTCTAAGGAGTAATCTGTATAACAATTTTCGTTTACATACAGTCTTTTCGCAAAATTTTTAGGCTAAAATAATGTTCGCTGCCTACCAGTCTACAGGCAATGCGGCTACAAATAGTTTTTCAACCGAAACATTGAAATATAAATATATTTATAAATTAGTCAAACAGCGGAATTTTTATTTATCAATAATTTCACTCTTGAAAATTAAAGATAGCAAAACATGAATACCATAAAGTGCCTGGCGCGCACGCCGTCTTCGCTCATTTTGTAGGTTAATGCTCAATATAGTAGTGCATGGCTCACTAAACCATATGTTCAACACTTAGAATTCAGCATCACAAACTACTACACTCAAAATAATTTGCATAAAATTTAAAAGGAGTTTGGATTTTTGCACCATCACATATTCTATTACAATTCAAGGAACTATTCCTTGGATTTTAAAATTATCTTATTAAGAAATATTTGAAGTTTCAAGGAATAGTTCTTTGAATTATAAAAGAATATCTGGTGGTGCAAAAATCAAAGAAACTTCTTTTAAATTTCGTGGAAAGCATTTTGAGTATAGTTAATTGGGATGTACACAGTAAATATACACAAAAATAAACAATAAATACTTGAATCTTCTGGCTAAATTCCCGGATTTAGGCCATTTTATGTGAAATTCCCATTTTGCCCAAAAAAACGAGATTCAAGGATGTTCGCGGACGTGGACACCCTGTTCAAAGTATTACAGAATTTTCTCATTCAAGCACTCCAGAGGGGGCTGAACTGCATGACTAACAATAGGACAATTTTTTGTGAGGCGAAAATATGCCAGTTTTCCTTATGGAACTCATCAAATCATAAATTTTTGACCTACGACCTAAAAACACTATAATCGACGTCAATCAATATGGTTTCAGTATAATATAATGAGTATTATTATGTTTCCTGTGAATCAGATATTTATGCTATTTCCGCGATTTCAGCCCCATGTTCAGCTGGTTGGTCCCGCAAATCGAATTTCTCGCCTCCCCCCGGAGCCTCCAGTTGGATCTGCTCTACCACGCCAGTTCTGTTCCCAATGTACTCTGGAGGCAGTTTGGGAAACCTAGGTAGTGACATGCTAACAGCGCCGTATCACACCGTTATCCGCATAAATCAAATTAAATAAGTACAGTTATAATTTGAATTAAGTGTTTATAAAATCGGACACAGATGAAATCGACCGAAAACGCAATCGATTGATCTTCTTTAAACGAAATGCGTTAAATTAAATGCAAACTAACATTTTTTATTAAAATATTTATTTCAATAAAACCGAAATTCGTTAAATTAACCGCGAACTAACATTTTTATTAAATTTTTTTAATTTTGACGCAATCGAAATTCGTTAAATTAATCGATTTTTGTTTAAACGCAAACGATCGAAATCGAACGAAACTTCGACCGATTTTTGAGCACTTTAATTCTGATTGTAACTGTATATAGCAGATATTGAACCGGGTCACTTGAGCCATCAATTTTAACCGGATCACAAGCCTTGACCCGGTTTTAATAGGTATAGTTCTTTATCTACTCAACTCGTCCGCCGAAACACATTGGCAACCTAACTGTATGTTAAGCAAGCTCAGCGACGAATAAGCGCTCTACATTCGCAATAAATAAGTCAGCCGGATTAATAGAACATTGGTTGAGGTGTGCTGCGATGCTTCGCTGGGCACGTTCATGTTGTGAATCACGAAAACAAAATAGTCCCGGAGAGCTGTTCTTTTGTACTAAAGATAAAAAAAATTTGCCCTAGGATTGGCTTGGCTCTGGAGCACAGCTGAATCTATCCTGCCATGATGTCTGAAGAAGCAAGGATCTGGCGGAGCTTAGTGTGTTTGAAAAAGCTAGGGTCGCTTCTTAAAAGTTGTAAAAGCAACTAATCATATAGTTTGTTTGTTGGTTTGTAAATTTTTAATATTGTTATTCAATCGCAAACTCGTATTATTAGGAAGGAGCCTAAGAGGAGATACGATATTGACTTTCCTTCGGAAGAAACGAGTCGAGTACGACATGTTTTCTGAAGAGCCAAGCTAAGGCAGAACCTAATATGATAATCTGTGAGATCCGAGCCGAAGTTGACATAGTTCAGGCAGAGCAGAGCCCAACCAGAGCTTGAATATCTGACTATTTCTCACTTCTACTTTTTTTACATCCGTTTCATATGCTGATACTTCCAAATTGCTCGCAATTAGCGTACAATCGACTTCAAAATACGAGGCAACGACTTTCAAAACACAGAAAATGGCAGACATTTCACTTGACAACCCACTTTTCTCCACGACTGGCTAAAGCGCTAGCCAAAACGAAATTGCAGTTAATCCGTCAGTAATTGCGGTATGCCACGAAGATATATTCAACTGTTTTACAAGTCCGTTTGTGCATGAATTTGCAGATTATGCATCTGATGCTTTGGAAAATAGCTCTGTCATTAGATTAGTACCGTAACCCGGTCATCGAGTCACCGGGTGACAAAATAGTGCTTCGGTTCCATCTCTGGTAAATAATGTACATCAGGACACATTTAAGTATATGATATTATGTCGGGCGCCCTAAAACCCCAAAGTGCAAGCTATCTGCTTCCCTGGAAGTAACAGTAAAGCTAGGAATTTTGGATCGATAAACATGGCGGCGCCATACCCCCATACCCATAGAACCATAGATCGCAGAACAAAATCAACACCAGCAATAAGTTTGCCATGCCCAAAAACCACCAAGTAAAACTTTTCAGCCACCCACGACGTCAGAACAAATTTTTGAATTTTGGGGGGCCACGGGGGTGACATGCCTCAAACCCCATGAACCGGTGCAGTAATCGAAAACAAAAAAGAGGCGTCGGCATTCATCGGTTTGCTATGAAATAAACCGAACCATAGAAAAAAATTCGAAAGTTTAGGTAAAAATAAGCTTGCTTCCGTGAAGGTTACTAAAATAGGGCCAAAAACCACATTTTGACCCCTGACCCCAAATCGAAAAACGCTAGGGGATGTGCACGGTAAAAGCTATGGCGATCACACACACACACAGACAGAATTTAAAAGATTTCACCCCTGCAACACACAATCTCCACTACGTTTCACTACGTTCTGAAAACATGTTACTTGCTGTAATGTTGCCTACAGAGTTTAATGATTTTGGTCTATAGGTCGGGTCTGTAGTAGCGGGCCACACCTCGTTACCTGCAGTAACGTAACCATAAGTTTGTTGCTCAAAAATTATGCGACACGGGTTTCTTTGAACACGCGACCTCATGATTGTGAAACGCGCGCCGATAACCACTAAACCAAACGGCGACTATAAACGGCTGTGTATAGTCATACGTAATATTATGCATAACGGTGTCTTGCTTCGCAGTTGTACAATAATTATTGCCACGGCACGCAGGTTCACTTTACATCATAAGCAAAACAGTTACTTACATACAACCTTTTGGTGCATTGCGGAAATCACAGCTGATCTCAAACTGATTAAAAGCATTGTTCAAGTCATTTCCATAACAGCAAACATACAGTATTGTAAACGATACTCTGCACATGTAAATGATGCTCGCTAAAAAGCTTAGTTATTTCATACAATTCATTACAGTTTCGAAACCCGGATGTTTAATGAGCAAGATCAGATGCGACTACAACGCTGTTTCCGGTGTTGAATGGTGCTCCTGCATTATGTCGACTAAACAGCATCCATGTCTATTTCAGGGGCACTAAGGTTAGGTTCCGAGCCTAAGAGTTCTTGCTGCTGATATCTGTTAATGTAGATTTTGCTGTAGCGCTTGAACATCAAAGAAGAATTAAGATCAGCGTTGTTGTCTTCATAAAATTGACTAAAATCGATTCGAAATGCCAAAGTGTGTAGTTGGTCGTCGACTTCAGACGTTAGGCTGAGCAGAAAATCTTGCACTTTCATCTAAAATCGAGCGAGAAATTAAGATACTAAGATAGATGCAAAATATTAATTTCGTCATGTTTACCTAGAATCCTTAATTTCTTTACAAAAAGCAGTCACATCACCCTCCAGTTTGAAGCCGCACCAATATCGGAAAGATTTGGCAAACATGCAAAAGAATAATAATTACGCTACATAATACTGTAATAAAACCAATATGGCTTGTAATGCATAACGTGCATCTATACAAAAGCAGGTTTGAATTCCTGACACAGAAGCAGCGGTAATTAAGTATAAACCACTATGTTGCATTTTTAATTTATTTTCGGATATTACTTTGACGCGTATTTTCTCCATACTTTAGCTGCCTAATCTCAACTAATGAACCCTGGAAAAATTATACATGAGTGCGGAGCAGATGTGGCTTTACAACGGCTTAGTACGCGCCAGAAATGACTGTCACATGCCGAGCAAACGAGTGACTCGCTGGAGATTTGCAAACTATTTAAATTAATAATGAATTTTATTTTTTGAACAAATTTATTTCAAGCAAGTCGCTACTGCCAGTAATTTTTGACGGGCACTGTACATTATATATACAAAATGGTCAAGATGACCAATCACGCTCAAATACTATAGCCGTGTCCGGAAACCGTGAATCACACTGTTTTAATAGCTACAATACTGGCCCCGTAAAAAGTAATGCGCCAATTAATGCTATTATTATTTTTTGTATATTGTTAATGAAGGTGCTTGTTGCGCTTTTAAAAATTTTGTGTTACGTTTTCTGCAAATCAATAGCTAAATTCACCTACAACCACCACTCACTGAAGTTTTTTAATGGTTTTTGTCATGTTTAGGCATAGGTGGGTTTACCACTTACGGGTAAGACACGCTAAACCATATTTACCCCTTGAGGCCTCCGACATAAAATCATATTTTAACAAAATTTAACTTGCCGAATTGGCTACTTTCTAACCCATCTACTCAATCTATAGACCCAGTCTAGCCCTCAACGTGAAATAAAATTGAAAAAATGCCAAGATCTCATTATTTTTTTACAATAATACAAAGAAATATCTCTAACCCGTTAAATACCACTACATGGCTGTCGTCACCCTCAACAAAAAAGAATGCTCATTAATATTTTCTTTTGTTTTACCTTATTGAACGAAAGCAAAAGAAGCAAGTGGAGTTTCCACTGAAGCCGCTAGGGGTAAAATTGTGAAATTTTTTTGTCTGTTTCTGTCCTTCATAACTCATGTTCGATGAACGGATATCGACAATTATTTTATGCAATAGCAAAAGTGATGATAATCTGGGCTTTAGTTGAACAGCTCAACCCTATCTTCAAAGTCAAAATAACAAAAAAAAACAGGTTTTTCGGATATTTTTACCCTTTGCCAAATTTTCCGTACCTCGCCACTAAGGCTTGCACTAAAAAAACGAAACTATACAGAATCAGTTCATCTAAACCACATGTACAACTTTGCGGACCACGACTTTTTTGTGGGACTACTGCCTGGGCCGCTGTGTGTCCGAATATGGTTCATCGACCCTTTTGCCAGAAGTAGCGATTTTTAAATTTTCGGCATGTTGCTGTGTTTTTACCGTACAACGAGTGTCTAATAGGCTATCAAGTACGCTCAGTACGATCCTTTCGCTACCTAGTGGCTAATTGACTATATTATAACTTTTCATTCAGATTACACGGTTTTAACGTAGACGATTCCAAAATTTGTCGAGCTTTAATTTTTTTTGGTAATGAACAGTGTGCATACCATTAAGAATGGTCTTATATTATATAGGTGTTTGTGAAAGCTGAATTACAAAGGTTTTGTTATCTAGAGAGTCTAGTGTGCATATTTCATGCCTTTTTACCATCTAGTCCAAAGGGGGGGGGCAAGGGGCCCTGTGGCATTTTCAGGTCCCCTCCGGCAAAATTCGGGTACCCCCCACTCAAAGCCCCTGCTAACAAAAATTAATGTCTAAACGCGACAAAATCTGGCAAAAAAATTGCCCCCCCCCGGGCAGGTGAGCCGGAGGCCCCTAGCTATAATTTCCGAAGTTTGGACTAGCCAGTTTCAATCGGTTTAATATCAATGAACCCGATTTCCACAATATAGTCTGTCTTCAGTTGTTGTTTGGCTACGTATTGAAAAGATCATCAAGAATTGTCTGCATCGGTTTTCCGGTAGGTAAAAATACGATGGTATATCAAGAGTCCAGCACTAATATATAGACCATTTTTGATTCCCTGTGTGCAGTATGTATCCAAAATCCTAAAGACTGCAAATCGGGTTCGCTGACCTTAGAACAGTTTGAAATCGCAAGAAAGATACAATAAGGTCAAGTTAGACTCTACATAAAAAACCATCATATTCAGCATGTCTGATAACCTAACAGACACTCTTCTAAGGTAAAGCATGCAATAATATTCCAAAATTTGAAAAATCGATATTGGTAAAGAGTTTACGATATATAGGATGGGAAAGACCGGTACCCCTATGGCCAGATTTTGGCAAAGAATTCTTAAAACCTGTCTTTTGCTATTTGACCACGAAGGTTGGAGCTGTGCGCGTTCAGCTGAAGAACACATGCTCATCACTTTGGCTATCGAACAAAAAACTTTATCGAAAGCCATCCAACATATTAAGATAAGTCATGCGTGACAGAAACAGACGAAAAACAAATTTTCACGGTTTCCCCTAGCTCCCTCAGTGGAAACTGAAAAATGAGAAATTCCGAAGATTCTGACTAGCGGTGTTCTTGCTTGCTGTGGGAAACGATAACTTTATACTGCTATTTAACAAGTTAAACACCTTGGTCTCATTATTTCAAATCTGCATTGCACATGTCATCAATCGTGGCATGGCACAGGATATAAAAATCCTAAATATTTTGATACCAATGAAACTATCGGGACCACAGCGGCCCAGGGAGTTGTTCCATAAAAGCGTTGTTCAGTAGTTAGATCTCGATGAACTTATTCCATTTTTGAGATGCGATAATATTTAATTAATATGGGCTGCGAAACCATTATCTAGTATGATCAGATTTGGTAAATAACCCTTGAAAATCAAGTTTTTGGACATTTTGACCCGTAAAGCAGAATCGTGGTTCAACTAAAGGGCACATCATCATCACTTTTGCTATTGTACCAAAAAATTTACAAAAATCCATCCTTACGAAGATGATACCCACACCCAAAAATTATCAAGGTCTTTCCCCCTCTCAGTGGAAACTCCGTTCGCTCGGTTTCAAAAATATAATATACCCGAAACTGTTCGGCCACTAGGCTAACGCGGGGGCGATATGTTGAATACAGTTCACATACAAAACGATTTCTTTCTTCGCGCTCCTCGTTATCGAGGTTTTGTAACCGTAATGTGCTGTGCTGAAAATACTAAAAACTAGCCAAAAATTCTTTAAATGCCAAACAAGGTTATTTTAGAGTTACAATATTTCACAACAATGCAGGAAATATAAAACATTGCAATCCGAAAATCCTTCACTACAAGAAAATACGGGTTCTAAATGAAACTATTTTCAAATTTTTAACACCTAACGTAGGTCCAACAGTTGCTGTAATATAAAGGGTGTTCCAGAAGTAAGGAAAACATTGGCGCTTTATAACATCTGAAGCACAAATGATACAGGCACAAAATTTCTATTGAAAATAATACTAACACAAGCTTAGCATCAACTGGGCTCGTCCAACCCCGAATATTTCTTTAAGATGATATTGCACAGATCCGCAAACTTTTTGAGATAGTCGTGTCAATCTGACCAAGTTCTTCTGCAGCGAAGTTATTTAATTGTTCCACAGTGCTACGGCTTCCTTCCGTAAACTTTCTCCTTCAGGCACCCCAGAGAATGGAGTCAGGAGACGTCAAATCCGCGGAAAGGCAAACCAAACAACTCGACGTCGACTGATCCAGTGATCCTGAAAATTGACTTAAAACTATTCTCGCACTGTTTTGACATAATGAGCAGCCGCACCGTCCTGTTTGAACAAAAATTATCGCACTCGTCCAGCTGTTCAAAATGGTGTAAAAATCATCCTTCAGCATTCGTAAATACCCGTCACTGTAACAGGAGCGTGTGTGAGTATTCAATTATTTCATGAGGATTCTCGTTGGCCCAGTAAATGTAATTATTGTCAGGATTTACATGACCATTGAGCTTGAATAAGCTTTCATTAAACCAAATAACTCGATCAGTCAACTCAGGATCATCGCCAAGTTTCGCCAACCATTCTTCAGCAAACTCAACCAGGCGATCAAAATCATCTGCGTTTACTTGATGCATTAATTGATTAATTGCGGAAGGAATGACTTCAGTCCTAGCGCCTTGACGATTCGACGAGCAGTCATCCTCGACAGCCCAGCTTCCCCCGACAGCTAACGAATTCACTAGAGTTGCGATGAGCCAAGTTTGTCCCAAACAGCAATATTGTTATCCCCAGTGACAATGCGTGGGCGACCATGTTTTGACAAGTCCATGATGCCCGCTGAATTGCGGACGCTGAATTCCGGGAATTTTTTTCAGAAATTTCCGGAATTGTTAACTAGCGAAAGATACATGATATACTCACGTTTAGTATAATTCCTTCTTCATCTCAGCACCCTGTTCGCCAAAGATTTCACCTCTATCTGTACTGCCTTGTGCTTTGCTTCAAATCCCTGGAGCTAGTCCAGTTGGCGCTTTCGCTTGGCGTCGTCTTCAGTCGATTTTTTCGATTCATCACTTTTCTTGGCCTACAGCTGAGTGCGGTCACGAGCTTTTGAACCACGAGCAGATCTAAGCATACCCGGTGTTATCGCTGAACCAAGTGGCCCACCAGCAGTGAACAGTATCATATACGATACGCTGGGCAACAAAAGAAGTTTCGTTCAGGTTCAGATATATCGCCATTTACCGAAAAACCACTCTCGACGCTAGCGCTGCAGCACGACAGCACCAAAATAGTTTCAAGAATATCCCAGAGTTCTTTAATCTTCGTCCAAGGTATTAAATTGCCGAAATAAAGCTAGTCCAACCTGTCGGAGCTGAGCTTAAAAGCCGCCACAGCGCTTTCTGATGCGAGCGTTAGCACAAAACGTTGTAAACTGTAGCTTAGCACGATCAGCTGCTGGCGGTAAAGCAATGTTATTCTCAATCAGAATTTTTAACAATGACTCCATTCCCATTATACAGGATTGTCTTTCAACAGAAAGGATGAATAATGCAACTCGCTGTACAATCATAAACTTCAACGGTTAATTTTCCACAATCATTTGAATCATAGCCATGTGGTACTTACCAGCATTGCTACAGAATGCCAGTTTGTCTCGCTGAGTTATTTCAGGTGCGTTGGGGGTCTAAGTTGCTCCAAAACCCACGTCAACCTTCATTCGAACATTATTATAGAAATGTAATCAATGTTCAGCAGGAATAAGGCGCAGAAGCGTTTTGAAACACACCATCTTCAAAATGCGGGATAGTAACGACCGATGTAGTTCGTACAAACTTCCGTAAAGCAACGGGAACAAAAGTTTTGGCGTCTGGTATTGCACAAGAAAGGTTTGCAATGGATTAACAGGTCCGTACTACCAGTATGCTCAATGATCTTAAATAACTGAGCCCGTTGCTTTGAGCTAACTTTGCAAACCCAGTTTTTCAGCTGAGGTAGAAGAGCTAAGGATCGCTTTGCAACCGTTGAGTTATCAGTCCATCCAACGTAACAGAACTTTAAGGATTACAATGAAACACTAGTGATGGATGTACATAAAATCGTCCCGTCGAGCAGGAGTTTCTTTAAAAAGCCAATGCAACAACCTCAGGAATGCGTTGATGTTCCATCCTGCGGCTTTATGACCACGCTGGAAAGCGCCGTTAATAACGTGAAAACCAAAACTACCGGTGTCCAAAATACAGCCCTGGTTCGGATCAAAAGCAAGCGTTGCTTTTAAGTCACGGAGAAACTTCCAGTTCACCGTCGGGCCGTCCGTCGACATCTGAGCGACCTTACCGAGGGAAAGCGGACTGAAGGCTGACCTGAATGCATCTGCCATGTCGCTTGCCCGCGACCTTCCCATGAAGGCAGAGTTGAGGTACCTATTGCACACTAAACCCAGTTCGTCGTCCCAGTAAAGAACGATTAGGTCCATCTGGCCTTTCTGAGATAAGCGACTAAGGGTTTCGTCAAAACGCACCACTAAAATGTCACATTTGGACAAGCGCCGCAAAAGATAATCCTTGAAGTAAGAAGCCAAAGGAAATCATGTGTAACCACATACGCAATCTTATCTCTACTCATAAAAAAACTGTTTGGCAATTGAACTTTCTGGGAGAATGATACAGAAAAATTCAAGACATCTTTGCGCGCTTGGATATGAGAGGTGAGCATGAACTACTTTAGGGGCCCATATGACTTTTGATCGTGTGACTTCGCGACAAAAGGGCCTCAGGATACGATATCAGCAGCCGTTAGATTACTAGGAGCAGGTTCAGCACGCGCTGGATGCGGGTGAAGCGAAACTAGTCTCACAGCGACTCCGAAACAATGTGTCGATTCTCAGTTAACCACAGGCTGATGTAGCACCTTCACGACGTTGTTTGCTTTTCATACGGCTGAGCAGGCCCTGCTGGCCCATGTTGCTGACGTCAAAGTCTTTCAAACAAATGCTGCATCGAGCTGCATTGAGCGATTCCGTTTTCCTAACCCACGTGATGTTTGGAAACCGTACGGCGTCCAGCCACCTGTTCAGAAATTTCGACGATCCAGAATGCATTGTATACCGACGAATCAAGCAATATTAACTAGTGACTCTATCGAGATTGCAGAGCGTAGTGAAGCATACAAAACTAACACCGGAAATAAATTTCCATGCCCCAAAACCCCCAAGGTATCAGCCCCCAGGGCGTCATAATAAAATGAGGAATTTCGGGTGGAGCAGCCATAGGAGCGCCATACCCCCGTATCCACGGAACCATATGTCACAGAGCAGAATCAACACCGTAATGAGTTTCCCATGCTTGAAAACTCCTAAGCGAAGCTTTTCATCCGCCCAGGACGTCAGAACGAATTTTCGAGTTTTGGGTCGAGGAACCACGAGGGTGCCATACCCCAAACCCATAACTCCCTCCAGAACCGGAGCCTAATGCTAAAAGCAAAAAGGAGGATTTTGCAGAACGTAATGAAGCATAGCTACACAGCCAATCAGCTCTGGGTAGCATCCGTCGATATGCTATATGTGGACATCACACAATACCGCACAAGTTATAACAAACCTAACACCGGCAATGAGTTTCCCATGTCCCAAAACCCCCAAGTGCAAGCTATCAGCCTCCCAGGACGTAACAGTAAAATTACGAATTTTGAGTCGATGAACCATGGCGCCACGCATAGAACCATGTCTCGCTGAGCAATTAACACCAGGAATGAGTTTGCCATGCCGGAAAACCCACGAGTAAAACTTTTTAATGCCATACGTCAAACCACACGTACCGGAGCCTTAATCGAAAAACAAATAAAGAGGCATCGGCATTTATCATTTTACAATAAAATAAAACAAACCAGAGAAAATAATTCGAAAGTTAAGACAAAAGTAATCTAGCTTTTGTGAAGAGTACTCAAATGGAGTAAAACCCTTATTTTGACATCTGACCCCGAAAAATGGGGGCGCCATACCATCGTACACATGGAACCAAGGGTCGCGAGTAAAACCCGCACCGCCAATGAGTTTCCCATGCCCGAAAACCCTCAAATGAAACTTTGCAGCCACCCAGGACGTCACAACAAATTTTCTAATTTTGGGTCGAGGAATCACGAAGGAGCCTTACCTCAAACCCGATAACTCCAGCACCAGAGACTTAATCGAAAAACAAAAAAAGCGGCGTCGGCATTTTTATCATTTTACTATGAAATAAAACCAACCAGAGAAAAAAATTCAAAGTTAAGATAAAACTAACCTTGCTTCCGTGAAGGGTACTAAAATGGGGTGAAAAACCCTCGTTTTGACCTCTAACCAAAACCATGTGGCGCCATACCCCGTGCCCATGGTTCGCAGAGCAAAACCAGCACCAGCAATGAGTTTCAGAATGCCCGAAAACGTTTAGGTAAAACTTATTAGCCGCCCACGACGTCAGAACTAATTTTCAAATTTTGGGACGAGGAACCATTGGGGCGGCATACCCCCGTACCACTAATCCCATAAAACCAGAACCGGAACCTTAATAGAAAACAAAAAAGAAGCATCAGCATTTATCATTTTACTATGAAATAAAACCAACCAGAGAATAAAATTCAAAGTTAAGATAAAACTAACCTTGCTTCCGTGAAGGGTACTAAAACGGGGTAAAAAACTCTCATTTTGACCTCTGACCTAGAACCATGGGGCGCCATACCCCGTACCCATAGAAACATGGTTTGCAGAGCAAAACCAACACCGACAAAGACTTTATCATACCCGAAAACCCTTAAGTAAAACTTTTCAGACGCACAAGACGTTAGAATAAATTTTCGAATTTTGGGTCGAGGAACCATAGAGGAGCCATGCCTCTGTACCTCAAACACCATAAAACCAGAACCGGAGCCTTAATACGAAAAACAAAAAAGAGGAATCGGCATTTATCATTTTAATATAAAATAAAACCAACCAGACAAAAATCGAAAGATAAGATAAAAATAACCGTGTTTCAATGAAGGGTACTAATTTGGAATAAAAACCCTCGTTTTGACCTCTGACGCCGGCAAAAAATGATCGGGGATATACAGGGTAAATCTACTATACCGGTTAGAATGAGCCCAAGGTCATGAAAATCGATTAAATCAGTCCCGAGTTATGACGGATCACACACACAAACAGTATTTAAAAGCTTTCACCCCTGCAACCCACAATCTCCACTA